>NW_026505438.1:0-15994 GCF_026875155.1 Cherax quadricarinatus
AAGAAAAAAGGACCTAGCGACTGGTAAAAGAAAATAATTAAAGATTGAAAATCCAAGTTTATTACGTAATTTAAATTCTTGTAGAGAGAAATAAAGAGAAAAACTAGAAAATTAGCATCTGGAGTTCACCCAGTGCTCCCGTATCTTCTAATATTCCACTCTAAAACTGCCATTATTACTTGTTAGTTATACAACGGCAAGTAAGAAATGGACGGTTATGGAACAGGCTTGTTGATTAGGTAATGTGAAGTGGCAAAGGCAAAGTGATAAAGAATTTGTTTTGGGGAAGTTGTGGAGGAGTGTGTTATTATTGTTGAGGTTGCTAAATTAACCCACTGAGAAACAGTATCATGAGGCTACAACGCTGGTATCAGTACCAAAAATTTAACTCGGGTCATGAATGTTTATGCTTTTAGATTTAACTGATTTCTTTATGAACAGTTCAAAAACTATTTTGCAATGAATACCTTCAGTGGTGAATATAAAAAATGGTATACAATACCGACGGGTTTGGTAGGTAAACACATAGGCAACAGTTAGGCAACTTTATTCCGAAACGTTTCGCCTACACAGTAGGCTTCTTCAGTCTACTTTCTGTATTCGACTGAAGAAGCCTACTGTTGTAGGCGAAACGTTTCGGAATAAAGTTGCCTAACTGTTGCCTATGTGTCCTACCTACCAACCTTCAGTGGTGGATGACGAACACAAGTGGAGTTACAAAGCTTCCTGTGTGAGAGACAGTGAGAGGCCACTTCAATATTTATCGTGAGGATAAAATTACCGCTCACGAGCATTTAATTAATCTTGCCTTTTGATAAGAGGAGAGAATATAAACACTAAGTGTCAGCCGCCTGTTGTGGTTGTTGTTACAATATTAGTCATGACATAGCTGCCTTGATTTTGTTGCTATGGCCCTGAAGCTGGATTGCTGTCGCCTTGAAATTGCCTTTTATGACCATCAAGCTGGTTGTTGTGATCCTGAAGTTGGCCTGCTGGGCTCTGAAGCTGGCTTGTTGTGGCCCTGAATTTTGCCTTGTCGGGGTTCTGAAGCGTCTTGTTATGACCGTAAAGCTGGCTTGTTCTGTGCCTAAAGATGGCTTTTCAGGGTCCTAAAGCTGGCTTGCTATGGTCCTAAAGCTGCTTTTTTTTGGGGCACTCAAACTACCCGGGCTTGTGGCCCTCAAATTGACTGGTTTGGAGTAGCCCTGGAGCTGACTGACTTTCTGTGGCCTTCAACCTTTCTGGCTGTGACCCTGAACCTGGTTCAGGGCCTCAAAGTTGCGTTACTGTGACCCTAATGTTTGTGTTGTGTTTTTGCTGCTCTCATAGTTTCTTCTGCAAACTTTCCCTGGCGATACATTCATCTTCTGTTCATCAAATTTAAAACTTTATAATCTTAAGTTTTAAAAAATGAGCATAATTTTCATTATCATTATTTTTGTCTTTACATTTTTTTTTTTTTTGTTTTTTTTTCACACTAGGTTTCTTGAATTGAAAATTATGTTTACCCCTACTGTATAGCGTTTCCTCTAAATACAGAATCTATATGTAAAGCTGTTCCATCTGCACTTCTCTGATTTCCTGTGGTCTTCAGAATTTTTTTAATAAGAAATTCACGAGGAAGCATTAGGTGCTTGGGGGAAACGTGAATTATTCAGGTTTGATTCGATGAAAGGGAGAGGCGTAGCTTCAATTCACTGGACCAAGAGCTCTTCAACACCTTGCTGCCTCCCTGAAGGTTCAGTAATAATAAATGAAAGCTAAAATGTTGTAATCTTCAATAAAATAAAAATTAGGCAAAACAAGGGAATATTTATATAATTATTTTTTTCCTTTCTACCTTCGTTATTATAATTAACCTAATTTTTTTCTTTCGTTATTAAGAGTTTTTTTTTATATTTTATTTAAAACATGCAATACAAGGTGGTATAAATATATTAAAAAGGTACACGGAAACTGATTAATACAAAAGAATCCAAAATGACCCTAACACGTAATAACAACACCATACATTACAGTGGTATTACACTCTCACACACACCATACATTACAGTGGTATTACACTCTCACACGCACCATACATTACAGTGGTATTACACTCACACACACACCGTACATTACAGTGGTATTACATTCTCACACACACCATACATTACAGTGGTATTATACTCTCACACACACCATACATTACAGTGGTATTACACTCTCACACACACCATACATTACAGTGGTATTACACTCTCACACACACCATACATTACAGTGGTATTACACTCTCACACACACCATACATCACAGTGGTATTACACACACACACCATACATTACAGTGGTATTACACTCTCACACACACCATACATTACAGTGGTATTACACTCTCACACACCATACATCACAGTGGTATTACACTCTCACACACACCATACATCACAGTGGTATTATACTCTCACACACACCATACATTACAGTGGTATTACACTCTCACACACACCATACATCACAGTGGTATTACACTCTCACTCACACCATACATTACAGTGGTATTACACTCTCACACATACCATACATTACAGTGGTATTACACATAAACACGCTGTACATTACAGTGGTATTATACTCTCACAAACACCATACATTACAGTGGTATTACACTCTCACACACACCATACATTACAGTGGTATTACACTCATACTCACCACACATTACAGTGGTATTACACTCTCACACACACCATACATTACAGTGGTATTACACTCTCACACGCACCATACATTACAGTGGTATTACACTCTCACACACACCATACATTAGAGTGGTATTACACTGTCACACACACCATACATTACAGTGGTATTACACTCACACACACACCGTACATTACAGTGGTATTACACTCTCACACACACCATACATTACAGTGGCATTACACTCTCACACACACCATACATTAGAGTGGTATTACACTGTCACACACACCATACATTACAGTGGTATTACACTCACACACACACCGTACATTACAGTGGTATTACACTCTCACACACACCGTACATTATAGTGTTATTACTCTCTCGCACACACCATACACTACAGTGGTATTACACTCTCACACATGTAGACAGCCTGTACTGTCAGAACACACAGCCTAGCCATCTGCTCTGACTAGTTCATATTTCGCGGCATTTAGGTGATGCCCTCTGTAGGCTCACCCAGGTCAGTGGGAGGCTGAGCCCATTCGCTCTCACTCCTAGGCTGACCCTCTTGATAGACACAAGTGCTCCCCCTCCACGGACTGGCTTGCGGTCACTCCCTCACACTGCCCGTTGTGTACTCACTCCTATCCAATTAAAGCCAAACTAGTCCACGACCGTATCATTGCTACCTACGCTTCCTTCATCGGCACTAAACCACTGTTCAGCAGCAAGAACAGCAATAACAGTGGTGACAACGGAGTCAACGGCATCGTGAGCCTACTCAGGGTGGAGGGGTTGATGCCAATCAACATCATCCGTCGTCATCCAACGCCCCTGCTGGCCTAAAGAGTTATCTGTTACTCCCAGCGTCTTGACGGGGCCTGAGATAGATCTTCGTCCTAGATTTTTCCCACAAAATCTGGACATAGGCGTCACGGCGTCATCTCCAGCCTTAGCAGTCACGTGTTCACCTCATCACCCTCTCTACAGCCCTTCAACACTCTCCAGCACCATTCTCCTGCCTCCTACAGCGTCCCTACGCCCTTCTCAGCTACAAGAAGTAGAGGTGAGGTCGTTTAGTGTGTTGGCTTCGTGTGGCTCCATGCGTGACCACGAGGCAGCTCTGGGGTTGGTTGATACCCTATTCAGCGTGTAAACACACCAGCCCTCTCTACAGCCTTCTCTGCTACTCAACGACGTCCATCTCGCCGCCCCATGGTGTGTTGTGTTCTTCCCATTTCCTCCAAGAATTCTACCGGGCTTAACCACGTGGGATCCCAGTTGGCCTAGCCCCTAAGCCAGCTTAGTTCAGCCCCAATGCGTCTACAGCAGCTCGGACTCATCATTGTGTCTACAACTACTCAGCGTCTACGTATCTCCAGCCAGTGTTTTTTTTGTGTTGCCCAGTTAATTTTTTTTCTTTCCCTTGCTGTTACATTCCCAGTTCTTTCACCATTTTTGTTTTCCCCAGTGAATTTGTTGCACTTAAGTTTGTTTTTAGCACGTTCGAGTAGTGCATTATTATTATTATTATAATCAAGGGGAAGCGCAAAAACCCAAAGGGGATTACACAGCACCGGGGGGGGGGATGTGGAAGGCATTCAGGCTTAATTCGGGGAACTGGAGCACAGATCCAATTCCCTAAATCAAGAGCCCCTCACCAACATCAAGGAACCTTCCTTGAGGGGTCGATTTAGTGCAGTAAATGTTTTGTTCTCCGTGTGCTGAAGCCGCAGTCAGTCAGCGCGCCCAGACACGCTTACCAGTGCAAACAAACCACGCACAGCTGGGCAGATCGCGCACCCTCATCCCTTGCATAGGGCGAATGAGTTAGTCACTGCTTGGGCTGCTACATCTAGCTATGACAGTCTTCCCAGTACCACACAGGCGAAATTAATGGACAAATATGATGCAAGGGAGAGACTTGTTTGCTTTATGCTCAGCAAGGCAGATGACTGCAACATTCCTTTCACTAATTATGAACTTGATGCAGCACTAACTAAGGGCAACTCCACGTCGCCTGGTGAGGATGGTATTACTTACAACATACTCAGATTGCTGTGTCGAGTACCAGGTAATCCTTTACTTGAATTATATAACATGAGTTATGTCACGGGGGAGCTCCTAAATCAGGGACCCAATAGCCTCATTATTCCCATTCCAAAGCCCAATCAACAAAACTCATTTCGCCCAATATCCCCTTACTAGCTGCTTGTTAAAACATTTGAAAGGATGATTCTTAATCGTCTTATGCACAGAATTAAGGAAATTCTTGTCACCCCCCGGTTGCATGGCTTCATGCATGGAAGGAGTGTGCATCATTGCATTACCACCTTTCTCACTCTGCACACTGACAGCTCATACACTACGTTCCTTGACCTTAAATCCGCTTTTGATGTAGCCAACAGACATTAATCATTAGTGAACTGCCAGAATGGATGTTGGAGGATGGCTTCTCCGCTGGATTAAAGGTTACCTGTCCAACAGAAAGTCGTCTGTGTTTTTTCCAGGGACATAGAAGTGCAACTAAAGATTTTGAATTAGGAACTCCACAGGGGGGTGTGCTTAGTCCCACCCTTTCAACATTTTGATTAATGCCTTACTAATGCCATGCCTAGCCAGCCCCATCATTATATGGTTATTTTTTGCTGATGACATAATGATTCACACTACCGGATTCTCCAACACCCAAAACATTCTTAATCATGTTTTAGCCTCGTGTCAGGACCGGGGGTTTTAATAATCTCAGGGGATAAACAAAGATACTCAACAGGCGTCCTCCCTCGCAGAGAGGCACAGTTCGACAGATCCATTGCATGATGGGCCCTCTTCTAGAATATGTAAGCAGATACAGGTACTAGGCTTTGAGGTTCCACTACTTGGACCGGTGTAACGAGACTTTGTCGCCAATACAAAGAAAGGCTGAGAGCACTTAGAGTTGTGGCAGGTTTTCACCCCGGGTTATGGTGCTAATGTTAAAATTGTGAAAATGAGTTTTTTTGCTTATATTAGATCATTGGTTGATTATGCAGCGCCACTACTTGCACTCGTGTCTGACGGGAAGCTTGGAGGGCTGGAAAAACTGCAAAACGAAGCAATGAGGATCATCTAGGATGCCCTCGACTGCCAAAATTTTAAATATGCAGAAAGAACTTAATATTCCAAGCATAGAGATCGTGTTACTGAAAGAAATATCCTTATTGGGGTCAAAATGCTTAGGCTAGCCATTCAAACCCCTGCACAGAAGCCCTCCAAACTTTCCTCAGCACTGGTGAACATCCTTCCAGATGGATCGAAAAAAACTGGAACCGACCTCCGCATGAACCAGCTACTTGATCTATATCAAGTTGGACAACAGAGACATTTTCCCCGCTCCATGGGATATTACCCCATTCCAAACTACCATTCCTCCATTTCCCCCCAAAACTCTTCTTAAACACACCAAAGCTCGCTTGAAGCCAAACAAAAGATGCCTTAAGCTGTATTGATAACTTAGTCACACAGAACAATCCTTTCACAAATTATTTACGTCGATGGTTCTGTTCACCAGTCCACTGGTGCAGCTGGTAGTGCTGCTGTTGTCACACAGAAATGAAAGGCTCTCATAAAGAAATTGGAGCACGCATCAATAACTGGGCCTCTACCCTTCAAACAGAACTGTTTGCCATACTCCCTGCACTCAAATGTTCCATGTAAACTAAAGGTTTTACACTTTAATTGTAACTGATTCTCTGTCATCCATAAATGCTCTCAACTCATTAAGTATAAATTGTGGCATGCTTTTTTCAGAAGCCAGACAAGGTATGGTAAATTGTGGACAGTGGAGTCAGAGTGCACTGCTGGGGGATTCCATCTCACATGGTCTTCAGATGCATGATAGAACTGATAAATTGGCTAAGCTGTATGCTTTCAAAGAGGGGGTAGATTAAATCTTGGGTTGTCATTAGCAGTTTGAGAACAATAATATGAAAAGAACTTCAAATGAACTTTATTGACTTAAGACTTAGGGAGATTGACACAAGTCAGTCCATCTATCATCATTCCATCATGCAGGAGGAGCCACATGTCCCATGGGGCATCCAACAAGATAAGCAGACTCTTTGGGTGTCACTACTGCCCGGCCCGCTGGGTTACAAATTCTTTGGCAGGGTTAAAATCACCACCACCAGATGTAGACCAAACGAAATGAAACTTTGCCAGATGGACTATGTCACACATTGCTCATTATGTACTGGAGTGTGATAAAATTAATGAAAATTTTAAAAAAACTCACTCAGAAGTGTTCAAGAAATGGCTAAGTATTTTTTCCACATGGTATATTGCAGACCATTCTGGGGAAATACCCTGACTTGCTACTGTAAATAAAACAACCAATGGTGAGTGTGTGGTGGAGTGTGTGGTAGAGTGTGTGTGTGTGTGTGTGTGGTGTGGGAGTGTTGGGGTGGGGGTTGTAGGGTGGTGTACCAAATTGTGGATGCGGGGCGAGGGCCTAGGGTGTGTGGGTGTGTGGTGTGTTGTGGGTGTGTTAATTGTTGTGTTAGTGTATGCGTGCGTGTGTGTGGGGTGTGAGGGTGTGTGTGAGGGTGTGTTGGTGTTGTGTGCGTGTGTGTGGTGGGGTTTGGTGTGTGAGCGTGAGGGTGGGTTGTGTGGGTGCGGTGTGGGTGTGTGGGTGTGTAGTGTGTGTGTGGGTGTGTGTGTGTGGGTGTTGTGTGAGGGTGTGTGTGTGGGTGTGTGTGAGGGTGTGTGTGTTGTGGGTGTTGGTGTGTGGTGTGTGGGTGTGTGTGTGGGGGGTGTGCGTCCTTGTGTGTATGCATATATTTGTACGCTCGTGTGCAATGGTTTCCCTGCGTGCGCCCACGGTGTGTGTTTTTTTGGTGCGCACGCGCGCTAGTGTGGGTGTATGTCCCCTTTAAAATTTGTATTTAAAAACTCTTACAATTGTGACCAGTGTGGACGTATCAGTGGTCATTACTTTGTAATTTGTTCATGACTGTAACCATGTAAAAGGAGTGAAAACTGATTTATTACCTCTGTAACTTGCCATGAATTTGTGACCATATCTACCTGGAGTTCATTACCTTTGTAACTAGTTCAGCTATCATAACTTTGGGGTCCAGTCACTGGACCCATTATGTACCTTTGTAATCTTTTGATACCGCCCAAGGGTGGGTATGGGGTGCATAAAGAATTAAACAAAGTGTGTGTGTGTGTGGGGTGTGTGGTGTGTGGTGTGTGTGTGTTTTGTGTGTGTGTGTGTGTGGTGTGTGTGTGTGGGGTTGTGTGTGTGTGTGGTGTGTGTGTGACTCAACAATCAATATTTGCACCAATAACTCATTACAGTTGTGACCGGTGTGGAAGTGTGAATTGCTCAAATTTCTCTATAATTTGTTCATGATTGTAGCCAAAGTATAAACGATAAGTAACCATTTTACAGAATTCATTACCCTTTTTAACTTGTGAGCTCATTACCTTTGTACCTAGTTCAGCTATCAAAACTTTGGGGGCCCGTCCCTGGACCCATTACGTACCTCTGTAATCTGTAAATACCTTTGTAACTTGTCATGATTGTGACCAGACTTACCTGGAGTTCATTACCTTTGTAAATTGTGAGTTCATTACCTTTGTAAATTGTGAGTTCATTACCTTTGTAAATTGTGAGTTCATTACCTTTGTAAATTGTGAGTTCATTACCTCTGTAACTTGCTCAGCTATCAAAACTTTGGAGTCCAGTCCCTGGACCAATTATGTACCTCTGTAATCTTTTGACTACCGCCCACAGTATGGGTATGGGGTGCATAATAAACATATTAAACTAACTAGCTGTGGCTCACGCTGAGTTAGCCACGTTTCTCTCATATCTTATACCTTTACAGAGTAACCCCAGCCTTTCCTGTTCTTCCCAAGTCCATCCTGATAATTTTTCCTACGTCATTGAAGCCCCATAGCAGCGTACAAATGCTACGAGGCGTGTAGTGTTACTAGAGCATCACTGAAAGTTTCAGGACCTGCAGCACCAGTACCTTCGTCCATCTCCTGCACTCAAAGTTAAGTAAACAGTGACTTACCTAGCATTTCCTAATATTTTGTGACATTATTTAACTGTCCTGCACCAATACAGTTACAGTTACTGAAGCCATACTTAAGTAAATTGTTCAGTTTTAGTCATCAGCTTCTTAAATTTTGTACATTTATTTTGCACTCCTACATTTTAAATTCCAGTATTTTATTCTGCATCTTGCACCTCAGTTATTGATTTAATTTGTTCAGTGTTAACCATATATACAATTTACCTCTCACATACAGTTTGCAAGTAATTCCTGTGTGCTGTTAATTTTGTTAGTTACACCTGCAAGTTAGCCATAGATTGTTGACAACCCTGCACTGTTTTGTTTGTTAGTTTTTTTTTTCTTTTATAAGTGTAATCTTCAAGTACTTAAGTATTAGTTTATTCTACCTGCAGTGATACAATCTGTGCCTAGCCCATTACAACTTTCTCCTTTTCCCCCATTTATTTGCTCTACATATATTCTATTTTTCTGTGAATATTATCAATGTGCATTACATTTTTCTTTTTTTGTATACCCAAGTCATTGAGTGCATTTTTGGGAACCTGCTTATTTACCATTAATTACCAAAATTACTTGTAATTTCTTTTTTTGATCTTGAGATTTAAAAATTTTTGTTTTTCCCAGTGTACCCCTTTGCTAAACCATTTAAAACCTTTCCCCTATTCTTAAAATTTAAAAATTTTTCATTTTTTTTAAATTTTATTTTGTGTGCAATAAGCATTTCTTGATACAGTGTATTTTTTTTCTGGTTTTTTGGGGACTACCCATCTTAAATTCTTTGGGGCCCCAACTTCCTTTAGCAAGGAATTATATTTTTTTTGCATTCCAATTTGAACGCCACACCTACACCTTTTTAAAACTTGTTGCCCAAGTTTGGGGTTGTGTAGTACCTGTTTTTTTAAAAATTTTTGTGCAATTTTTGTACCATTTTCCCGTTCACCCCTTTTCAAAAATTTTTTGTTCCAGCTCCTGGTAAACCACTGACCTATCACATATGGGGCAAACTAGACTGTGTCTTGGATTTAAACATCAATACGATGCTGCTCTTATTTTGATGACTTTATCTGATCACTTCCCAAGACAACAACTGTCAATCTTGATCCACTCCAGAAATAAAGGAGCTAAATACAAAAGGGAGGAAATTTATTCTAAAACCAGAACACAGAGACAATTTATTAACCATTTGGGTAAAGGGTATAAGAATTACGACCCCACTGGCACACAAAAATTTAATGAGATTTAATTACCACTATTGAGAGTGTTCCACAGATCAGTGGGCAAAAATAGGAAACAAAGACCCCCCACTTAAATAACAAAAAAAACCAATGTAAATACTATAATATCCACAGCGCGCAATCAAAACCCAAAGCAGCAGGAGGATGGTAAAGCATACCGTGAATGTGAACCCCAACCTCTCAAACTTTCCCCAAGCGCCTAACAAATGCGGGAAATAAAAAGGAAGAACTTAGGCAACAGGAATGGGAACATTTTGTTAGTGGATTAAATGGCCACCCCTTTTGATTTGGTTTGGGAAAAGGGTATAAATAAAAAACCAGGAAAAGACTGGCAAGTTGCTCACCCCTTCCCCCTTGAAAAAAGCAAATACCTCATAAATGACTGGGCCAAAAACTCCAGGCATGAAAGCCTTCCATTCATTTTAGAAAAATTTAGAAGTACTTCGAAAAAATGTTGAAACTGATTAATTTTATGAGAAAAAAATATTGATGAGATGTTGCCTCTTTACCGAGTATAAATTAGATAATGATTTTCCAAAAGGGTCGATCAATCCCCTGGAAGGAGGGATAACCTATGATATTCTCAGAACTCTAAGCACTGCCTGAAAACCCCTTTTTTGGGCACGATAATCTCAGTTACATGGGGGGCGTTTTTCCCTACTTCCTGGACCAATATCCTTTGTCCCCACCCCTAACCCCAACAGCCTGAAATTTTTGGCCGATCTCCTTAACTAGTTGTCTTTGAAAAATTTTTGAAGAATGATGTTTAACAATTGTAAACAGAATCAGACATCAACTTTCCCCCCACCTCTAGGGGTTCATGAAAGGTAAAAGTTGCAGAACGTATTTCCAAACCTTTCCATGCCCCCCTACTTTTTAAAACCATTTTCTTATCAAAAAATCGCTTTTGATATTGCAAACAGAACAGTTTACACATAACTACCCAAAATGAATATTGGGGGTACTTACTCTGCGGGATAATAGGATACCTGTCAAATAGAGTACCCCGCCCTTTTCCCAAGGCTTCAAAGTGATTCTAAAGAAATTCTTTAGGTACACCGCAGGAGGAGTTCTTATCCCATGCTATTTTAAAATCTGATTAATGCTCTCCTAAATGCCCTTTCCCGCCCCACCTAAACAATACATAAGCTATGCTGATGAATCATGATCCATACAAAAAGGGCATAAAAGTGAAAAACCTTCTTAATGAATTAAACAAATTTTTAATCGACTAGGCCCCATAATATCTTTCAAAACAAAATATTAACAAGCAAAAGCATCCCCCCCCCCTCTATTTTCAGGGTGAAAACATTAGCACGTTAAAACTTAAGTATCTTTTGTAGATGTACCCTTTTAAAAACCAATACCACAAAATAAACAAGAATCAAAGCTACAAAAAGCTCCAAAGCTGTTGCTGGCTACAATCCCAACTTGGGGCTAATGTCAAATCTGAGAAAATGTACATAGCCTACTTAGGGCCTTTTAATTGATTAGCTGCCCCAGTTGTATTAGTAAGAAAGTTTCCCCCCGACCCTTTGGGGTTAATGCAAAATGAAGCCTTTAGGACTATTCTTTGGGTGTCCCCGATCTACAAAAGTTTTTAACATGAGGAAGAGTTTGGTATTTCAGAATCATGATAGGATTTTTGAAATTAACACTGTACTCGGTATTTGAAAATTTGAGAAAGAACCCGACACGTCCAGTGAAACTACCCCCAAATGTCGGAGGAAAACACAAGTCTAAAGGATTGTGAAAACGGCAACCCCCCCCCCCCCCCCCATGGAAAATTTTTTCATTTAAAATCACATACCTAAAGATCCCCCCCCCCCAAAAGCTCATTGTAGTAATCCCTTCCTTAAATCTCTTGTTGAGCAACGCTCAAGAAGAAAATTTTTCGCCTAGTGGGAAATAAGTTATCACAATTAAATTTTCACTGATGGGTCTAAAAAGGAGCTTCGCAGGGTGCATCTGCCTTGTTGCCACCTCCGAGTTAAGAAAGATAAAAATTTTTTGAGTTAGGCATAGAAATTTAAAAACTGGGCTCTACCCTGCCAAACGAATTTTTGCAATCCCCAATGGGGCCTAAAGCAACCTATGACATGAGCTTGACTCACATCATTACTGATTCTATGTCATCTTGAAGGCTCTTTGGGGTCATTAATAACTCCAAAAACATGCTCATTTGGGGAAGCCAGGTATAGATAATCAAAAAATTTGGGACAAAGGAATTAATGACAATTGCTATGGATCCCATCACACATTGGATTACTTCCCTTTTGTAAAGTTTTTTTTGCCAAAAGAGTATAAAAAGGGGAAAAATATAACTTTTGGGATAACGGTCTAGCTTAGGAATAATATTAGGAGAGAAGTAAATAAAAAGATATTTTTATAGGAATGCAGTTGAAGCCTGATAGATCTATAACCCACTATAAAAACATGCGTAGATAAGTATGTTTTTGGAGCAACTTCATGTGAACAGACTGGGGATTTGTATGGCCAGGGTTAGGTTGGTTACAAGTCTTTTGGATTTGGGAGACACACAGATGATATCAAAAATAAAGTAAATTTTTGTGATCAGGGATATGTCACTCCCTTTAACACTAAAGGGTTAATTGCCACTTATTGAGGAATACAGAACAGACGTATAATAAAATATGTACATGTCAAGATATCTTTTTAAGAAAAAAAAGTACCCGATATACACAAAATTTCCTAATTTGCTTTAACAGTAAGTGAACTATGATATAGATATAAAACCATATGTATTCCTGTTAACCCTTTGGGGCCTAGTTCCTAGGCTTTTGTTTTATCCATACTCCGCGCTAAAACCCTCCACAGGATGGGTATGGGGCACAAAAAACTACCCCTTTGGTGGCAAAATCAAAACCTAATCCTGGTGAAATTATTGACCCCCCTTAGCATCATTTTGGCACTTTTCCCCGAGTTCATTCATTGAAAAATCTCTTATTTGGTTTCAGGTGTGCCACTTTTTTTTTGATGTTTTTGCTCAAAATTTTTTCCATCACAAAAAGTTTACCTAGTACCGTGGTGCCGTTCTCTCTGACTCTTGTTTAATTGTACCATGCATACCATTTCGCTCTGACCTGTTTACCCCGCTGACCACTTTTCGTTTGAAAATAACGCATGACTAAACCACTGTGCGTCCCTTTAGTCCAGTTCCTGAGTAAAGGGGGCCTCACCAGGTAAAAAGGGGCAGGGCCGAAGCCCCCGGACATTTGGTCAACTTGTGGTAAGTCTCGAACCAGTGGGCCAGCTAATCGTCCTAACCCGACCCTTTTTTTTTTTGACGGTCGTTCAAAATTAAGGATGGGGTAGTCAGACGACTTTTAAAGGGCCCTTTGGGGATTTTTAAAAGGGAAATAATTTATGGTGTTGGGTGGTTTAAAAGGGATGATATAGGTGCCTTTGGCACCCAAATCGCGTTTGTGAGATTCATTTTGGGGGACAAGTTTAGGGGAAAATTTAGGGTTATTTTCGGCTATGCCAATGCCATTAATTGACTTTGTTAAACATCTTGCCGAATGTAAATCCCGGGCAAGAAACCCCCCCGGGCTTCTTTGCCGTTTGAAAAACCGAAAAAGACTACTGATCCACACTCCCTAAGGGGTGAATGGGATGACTGTTTTAAAAGCTAAAAAATCACCCCCCATCGGCTGGGGCATCATGCGGGGGGATCCCCCCTACCTTCCCCGGGGTGCCATTGAAAACCTTTGGATCGGCCCTCAGCACGAGTCCGGGGTGCATACGATGCATTGACACTCAAGCCACCGCCGAGCAAGGAAGGGTTTTCGCTTTGGGGTTGATCCTATACCCATCCCCCAGGCCGTCCACAATGACCCTGCGGGCGCAGTGAAGCATTTTTCCCGTGCTGTCAGACAGCCAGCCCAAAAAGTTTTTAACCCCAGTCCCACAAACACTCGCCCAAGTAAAAATATGACCCAGTAACACAGTATCTCATAAAAAAAAAGCATCATCGATTTCCGGGAAAAGGCAAAACGTCGCCACAAACCCCACCTCCAACCTCACCTGCTAACGATAGTGACTTGTTTCAACTGTGGAAAAACTGGTCACTACCGATGGGGAGTGTTAAACCTAAGTCCCCCCCCAAAGTAACCATCACCGTCCCCATCTCATAAAAAAAGTAACCCCGTAACTTTTCCCCCCCGCTCAGTATAAAAAGACCATCACCGCCCTGCTCAGTCTCGCGAGGGAGTCTGTATTCCCACAAACTCCGTCATACCTCCAATGAGTGTAACAACTGCGAAGTATCGTCAGTGAGTGAGCAAGCAGTCGGCACAATGCACGTGCTAGTGAAGCCCCTTCCCCTATTCGGGGGAAGAGGTGGTCCGCGAAACCCGAAAGACATGTAACCCGTCGGGGTCACTGTATTCCGCCCCGTCCGCAAAGCATTCCCGCCCCGGGCAGTGTACATTCCGACAGTGAGGAAACAGAGGTCTTGACGTTGTTTCCAAGACTCGTACCCACCCCTTTCCCGGGGGAGCCCCGTCAACAAGCGTCGGCCCAAGAGCTGTGACTCCGGGATTTCGTCGGCCGTCTCCTTCATGTTCGGGATACAACCCCGTGTGGACCACTCATCGGCCCTGCCACCATAACCTGTCCAGTTTTCCCAGATACAGGTTCGGGGGTTAACATTGTCCGCTCCACTCTTTCGAACAATGGGCCCTTCACGAGCCATGTTTAAGGTCGTCTGTCATTCAGACCTTGAGAGGAGTCTCAGGGAATCCGTGAGGTTCGTGGTCGTTCAACGTTAGAATTTGCGTCCCGGGGCCAAGCGTCCGCAAATTCTTAGCGTAGATAGTATTTTTTTCCCCGGTGACCTGCTCATAGGGTTCAAAACCAGGCAGACCTTAGGATCTCTTAGATCCAGCCGAGTGGGGGAGCAGAATTCAAAGGGGTGGATGTGCCCTTTTGGGCTTTTCGCTTTGGATCCCCCTAGTCTACCCGTCTCAGTAGCCCCTGCCTGGAATCATTGGAAAACCCGGGGTTTTTGTAGCACATTTCCCCCGGGGGCGGTCTTTGTCCCCATCGACCTCGTAGTAGAGCTCGTTGCCTTACCTCCTGGCCCCAGCGCTTAGTTACCAGTAAACCCATCTGGGGATTCCCCTCTAACCTTCACTCTAACTCGACCTGTGTAAGAACAGCATTTTCAAAACCACAGTATCCCTGCGGCAGGCGACTGTCGACTCGTGCATGGCATCAGCGGCAGAGTTACTGCTTGTACAAAGTATACGTCACTTTTTCAGCTAACTCGCTCATCCTGTTACGGTGTACGTGAGGGAGAGCTTTGAAAGGGGAAACCCTGTGCTGGTTGACACGACACCCCGCCGAGTCAAGGGCCTTCCCTTAACCCTCCCTTTCACACAGTGCAAGTGGGAAGTTGCAAGTCCTTGTTGTCAAATGCCAGTCGAAATTTCCCCTGCGGAAGAATACCTCCCCTTGTCGACCTTTTCAGATTTCCCCCTCCCGGTGAGAGTGGAGGGTGAAACCCCATGACTTCCCCTTTTTGTGCAGTTTCCCGGCGAGTCTGCTGCTGACCTTCCAACACCCCGGGCCCTGCAGGAAGATATCTAACTTTTACAGACTAACCCGAAGAGTCCCAAAAATTCTCCCGGTTCTCAATCGTGCAGTTCTGCAGTCCACTAATGGTGATCGATGGGGTTTTACCCCCCTGATCCTCACCCATTTTCCCCTGACAAAGGGACTAAACCCATTTTTGTACCTGCTATCGCCTGCCACATGCGCAAAGAGCTGCAAAAATCATTACACGGATTCTCCATGATGATTATTGAGGGGTTCACTTTTCCCCTGGAATGTCCCCCTTTTTCTGGTCCCCAAAAAAGACGGAAAATAGCGCCCCGTTATCGATTACAGGAAATGAAGCATGTTTCCAGTTCTGAACGACCTGTTGCAAAAATCGGCATAATAAGGTCTTTTCAATCTTTTCCTTCTTCAAGGG
>NW_026505439.1:0-15764 GCF_026875155.1 Cherax quadricarinatus
CACACCAAAACCAACGCTACACAAAAACCAACGCTACACACAAACCAAGCACACACAAACCAACGCTACACAAAAAAACCAACGCTAAAACCCCAAACCCCACGCTAACACAAACCAACGCTACACACAAACCAACGCTACAACAAACCAACGTACACACAAACCCAAAACGCTACACACAAACCAACGCTACACACAAACCACGCCCACACAAACCAACGCTAAAAAACAAACCAACGCTACAAAACAAACAACGCTAACACACAAACCAACGCTACACACAAACCAACCTACACCAAACCAACGTCACACAAACCAACGCTACACCAAACCAAAAAGCTAACACAAACCAACGCTACACACAAGCCAACACTACCACAAACCCAACGCTACACAAAAAAACCAACGCTACCACAAACCAACGCTACCACAAACCAACGCTACACAAAAAACCAAGCACACACAAGCCAACACTAAACCAAAACCAACGCTACACCAAACCAACGCTAAAAAAAAACCAACGTACACACAACCAACATAACACAAACCCAAACCCCGCACACAAAAAACCAACGCTACAAAAAAAAAACGCTAACACAAACCAACCTACACACAAAACCAAACGCTACAAAAAAAACCCCAACGCTACACCACACAAACGTACAAAAAAAACCCAACGCTACACAAAAACCAAGCTACAAAACAAACCAACGCTAAACACACAACAAGTACTCCAAACCAAGCTACACACAAACCAACGTACACACAAACCAACGCTAACAAAAACCCCAACGCTAAAAAAAAAACCAACGCTACACAAAAACACCAACGCTCAAAAAAAACCCAAACGCTACACGAAAACCCAAAACGCACACAAAACCCCAAACGCACAAAAACAATGCTAACAAAAACAACCTACACACAAACCAACGACACACAAACCAACCCAAAACCCAAAACCAACGCTACAAAAAAACCAACGCTACACCAAAAACCCAACGTACAAAAAACCAACGCTACAAAAAACGCTAAAAAAAACCCAAAACGCAAACACAAACCAACGCTACACACAAACCAACGCTGCACACAAACCAACGCTACACACAAACCAACGCTGCACACAAACAACGCTACACAAAAACCAACGCTACACAAACCAACGCTACACACAAACCAACGCTACACACAAACCAACGCTACACACAAACCAACGCTACACAAAGAATTTCAACACAGAAAACTGTTCCAGTAGCAGAACATTTCAGACTTCTCTGTATTATTTCAATTGTGGCATGCAAAGAGTACGTAACCTTTATTCGGCGCATGTACACACCCTCATTTACAGGCTATCTCCCCCAACCAGCGAACCAGGTTGCTAAGAGTTGATGATGGGGCCCCGTCGTTCAACTAGTGACCAGGTTCTAGCCAATATGAAGATGGTTTTGGCAATCGCAGAGGTTATGTGGGTACCGCTCTCCTGTCTGCCCTTGTCATTCCCATTCTAGAGCTGGTTGAAGCACGGTCTGCTATCTTGTGTTCTATTTTCTGCCCTTTCTTACCGTGGAGTGCACTATGCTTATCATGTACATAGTGTACATATTGCTGTTCTAAATTGGTGAAGGATATTATAAGTCTAAACTTTTTCTACTGTGTTTATTTTGCTCCCATTACACCCGGGATAACAGGACATTTGGAATCCTGGGTTGTAATATGGGTAGACCTGTCCGAGAGCGGAGCTGGAGCTGGACTTAAGAAAACGGTTGAGTCTAGGGTGAAGCTCGTAGAGGAAATTGTCAGCTTGCTGTTGGCATTGTTTTACAAATTTTGGTGTCAGTTGCTTTTGTTCAGTTTGCTATTTGTGTCGTTAACAGCTCGTACTAGCTTGTTCGGTGTGCTCGCTTCCCCCGGTCAATCTTCTGAACATCTTCTAGCGTCTGGCATTGCTTTAAAAATTTTGCGTGTCAGTTGTTACTAGCCTTTTCGGTGGGGGAAATTTTTTGCAGTCGGTTTTGTTTGATGCGATTGTGCAATCGTATTGTCTAGCTAAGCGTGTTTTGCAAATTAACGTTTTACTTTTGGGGTTTTCTGCAATCGTACTTGCATCAAATAACTTATCCCACCAAAGAGTCAGACTCTGGTGTGGGCATTACTTTGAAAACCTACCTAAATTTCCCTACACGTTTTTGGAAAAATTCCTTTCCCATTGGCATTACATACAAACCACCTCACGCTGCGCAACTGCGTTCACTGATGTGACAAATTATAGAAGAAGAGATGGCACACAGACTCTCCCTCACGGGACTGGGGCAAACTCCTATGTTCTCGCAGGGGAAGATACACCTACAGAAAAAAGGCAGATAGTGCCCTGGGTTTCTCAGGGTGAATCAGCTCTTTGGCACTTGAGCGGGGCAAAAATCAATTTTGAGCAAATAGGGAACAAAGCATTCCAAGGGAAGAAGGAGGCTTTTCGATTCTGTAAATGATTTTTAGTTTAAAAAAAGCATACGTTTTGTTCCCCGCTTCAAGAGGCCGAACCAGAGCAATTTTTCAAAAGCTTCGAAAATCAGGCTCGGCCTTGAGGGGGCCCGGGAACAGCTTTGGGCACGTTGTTCTACAGCATTTTTGGGGAAAGGCACAGGAATTTAGTCAGTATTAAATGACCCCTGAATTTCTGATTTTTAAGTAGTGAAGACCACGTGTTGGGGATAAATTTACCCCACCAAAAACCGCAAAATTTTTAAATTAAGCGGGGGCAGCTTGGGTCAATCCTATGGACTTTGTGAGCAAAAAACCAAAGGTTTTTAAAACCCCAGCTGTTAAAGAAAGTGGTGTCTCTAACCCTTTTGGGGAGGGGTTTGCAGCTTATTCTGATTGTAACCTGCGGAGCTGTGGGACCGAGGTTCGAGTCTTTCTGCAGGATCGGACTTAACCACTTGCTTTGGAGGCAGCCAGGTTGGGATACCTTGAAACAAAACCGCTCCTTCCGAGCGGTCCCCTCTCTCTTTTAAAACACCCCTGCATGGGCAGAGATCGTCAACCCGGAGAATAAAGTCCAGCCGGGGGGAAACGTCTACGTCACCCAAAACTAAGTCTTGGTCCACGCTTCCAACATATGGTCCACCTGCGGAGAGGCAAACTACTCGGGCATCTCGAAAACAGTACCAGAAGACACCAGCCAGAACGACACCATTTGCAACGTCGCGGGAGGAAAGGGCCTGTCTGCTTCCTCTGAACAAAGTAGGTCACACCCGTCCCAACTCCCCCCATAAACCCCAACCCTTGGGGAAAAATCTCTAATATCCCTATAAAATGCCCCCTAAGAAGTAGAAAAGGTAGGGCCCCTTATTATTGAAAGAGTCTTTTTCCCTTCAGGAAAACTCAGAAACAACTAAGTAAAAACCTTTAGAGATACTGGAGCAATTGCTCACTTTTAAGAGGGAATTTCCCCCTTTCAGAGAATCTTCTTTGAATTCCTTGTTTATTGAAGTTTTTGGAGGACTATATATTCTGTTCCTTTGCATAAAATTTTGTACATGCAAATTTACACGGGGTATTTGATGTAGGTGTCTCAAAAGGATTCCCCATGAAAATGCAATTTTAATTACGGGGGTAATAACATTATACTTTTTTTGTGTCTTGAACCTATAAGATTAATTCTTCTCCGGGTTTTGGCCCAAAACTGGGGAAAACCCCCAAGGGTTTTGGGAGAGAATGTTGACCTATCCGGGACGACTCCGCTGGGAAACCCACGTTGTTTTATGGGGCACCCCGGGCCGGGAAGCTCGTAAATCAAGTGAACAGACCCCGATCAAGCCTTCCTATTCCCCGGGTTGCAGGATTGCCAGATGTCTGTTTCCATGCCCAGGGTGTCCTTCCGGGGGGGGAACAACAAAAGGGCCCCTTTCTTTAAAAATTCGCTTTTGAGGCAGCCTTGGGTAAATCCTCTTTGGGTCATCCGGCAAGTATGAAGTTAAAAAGGGGTTTTGATCTGCACTGAGGGGTAAGGAGATAGGGGGCCGGCAATTTTAAAGGTTGTGTTTTCCCAAAAAAAGTATAGCCCTCAATATTAAATAAGTCAAAAAAGTCTTAGGAGGTCACTTGGGAATTCAAAAACCTTGTATAGAATCGCAAAAGAATTTTTTTGGCAAAATAAAAAAAAGAGTGAAGAATCTATTAGGTGTTTTCCGAGAATGTCAGCAATTTGGGGAAACCTGGACATTCCTTTAAAAACCTGCCCTCCCCAACCTATACCTGCTGATAAAAAAAACCCTTTTTTGCAATTTAATTAAGATTGTTAGGTCCACTCCCTTGGTCAAAGTCGGGAAAAATCAATTTTTATTTAAGATTATGGATAAAGTAACCGATATCCCCAAACAATTCCCATGCGTTTTGTATTAATATAAAGCATTCTCAAAACTTTAAAAAAATTCTTTCTTGTTTTGGCATTCAAAACATTCAAAGTGACAAGGACTAAATTCACGCCAAAGCATTTAGGGGAAATATTAATAGGTTAGGGATTTAATCCACAACTTATCCCCTGCCTATCACCTCGTCCCAAGGGGGCCCCTTTGGAAAAATTCCCCAGACATTAAAAAACAAAGAGAAAAGTTTTTTGCATGAAATTTCCAGACGGGGGATCACTACTTTGCTGTTCTCAGTACGAGAGACGGGCAAGAGTCTACAGGGTAAGTCTTTTGAGCTGACTTTGGGGACAATGTAGAGGTCCTCTTCGGGTGCTCAAAGAAGGATGGATGGGAGAAGACGTTAGTCAACACCTACCCCCCCCCCAAACCCTCTTCAAGGTTCAGGGGGCACGTCAGTTTTGCCAAGGCAAACCCAAAACAGCTCAAAGCAAGATGAAACAGAGGAGACAGAATGCACAATTTTCCCCTCCCTTCCCTCCAGGGACAAAGGGGTTGTGCAGGAACCTACACCCGGCCACACCCTTTAAAGCTAGATTTACGGGACCTAGAGAAATAAGAATTACTGATTAAATTATGTGGTAGCCCCATTTATAAAACCTTTAAAAACTAAAAATTACCACATTAATAAATAAAGGGTTTTCATAAACCAAAAAGGGGCCCAGTAATGACCTTCCTCTAAAATTGAGGACAACTTGACTCTTTGCACTCTACTCTGAAATTAATATTAAACTTTTCAAAATCTGTCCCCCCTAAGGGTCCCAGCCCTTTTAAGGAGGATTATCTGAAAAAGCAAGCAACAATTTTAACTGGCTTCCCCACATCATATCCTAATATTTTTTCGGATGTGCCGAAAAAATGTAGTTAGATTACCTGATGTAGATGTGGAAAAATCTAAACCAATTAAACCTCCCCCTCAGAGCTAAACCTGAAAAACAAAGGCTACTTCAGCAGGAAATAAATTTTTGTTAAAGCAGGTTTATGAGGATCATTTCCATGGGGGTTCACCGTGCATCCTTTGTGAAAAAGGCGATGGAGGGTTTCGTTGTTACAGACACCGTAAGGTGAAAGAGGTCACCATTACAGACTTACCCCCTTTTCCCGTCTGGAGACGTAACCGACTTTGTGGGGAAGGCTACTTTTTTGTCCAAGTTAGATCTCCTTTAAAGGGTATATCAGGGACCTTTGACGGATAAAAGGGGAAAGGAAATCTCGCTTCGTAAATTCAGGAGGTCATTACAATACCAGTTACCCCCTTCGGGAAAGAAAAATTCCCCCTCTTTATTCCGAAACTTATCCCTAGCTATTAAAGGGCTTGAAAGGGACGGCAGCGTACCCAGAGAATTGTTGTGGTGTCTGAACTTTGGGGTCAACACTACTTAACTTAAGGGTCTTTTGAGGCCTTTAAGAGTTTTCCCCTTTAAACAGTTAATTTATCTAAATCTTCCCTTTTGGCCAGGCCACTGTCACTTTTTTAGGGCCCTGAAGTAGGGAGTGGGAAAGTTACACCCAAACTTGCTAAAGTTCTTTCTATTTAAAAATTATCCAGTTCCCATGTAGGAATCTTTCAACGTTTTCCCAGGCTATAGGATTTTTTTTTTCAGAAGATTCTGTAAAATTTCAGATATGTAGCCCCCCTTCCTCTCTTTTTCCATCCCCAAAGTTCCCCTTTTAAATTTGGGCCTCAAATGTAACACTGCTTTTAATAAAGCAGAAAGATTATTGTGTACTGCACCCATTCTCTTTCTCCAACTTTTTCCAAACCTTTTTCATTACAGGGTTTATTTTGTGATTGGGTTGGGGCAGTACTATTACAAAACGGGAACAAGGAGTTCAGCCTGTGCATCTTTTTACCAAGTTCCAGCCACTCAGAGGGCTTACTCTCCATTGAAAAAGAAGCCCCCGCGCTGGTCTGGCTTTTTGGGGCATTTTTGATGTTTATGTGGGCCAGAACCCCCGTGGTCACAGCACAGTGTCACAATCCCTTTTTAATATCTCCAAGCCTGAAGAACCACAAAACAAGGCTTATCCTGGACGCTAAGGCTGCACCCTAAATATTTCCCTTAAATATTTGCCGGGAAAAAAATAGTTGGCAGACTCTTTTTTCTAAGTCTAATATTTATTTTGGTTAGGGCGTTATTTGTGGAACCCTTTTCACGCTCTTTTTTTATCCCCTGGTGGGGGTTTTTTTTTTTTTTTAGTGAGGGGATGCGGGGTAACTCCGCCGTATCTTGGACCCATGCTAGCCTATGCTTCTCACTCTAAGTTTAGGGTTTGGCTTTTTGGGCACGAGAAAAGCTGAGCCTATCTAAAGTTGGGGTGGAGAGGAAAGGGGGTCCCATTATTTTTTGGCCATGGCGGTCGGTTCCCCCAAGGGGGTGGCAGCCCCAATCCGGCCTTCTCGGGTGGGGTGTGGCATGCAAAGAGTACGTAAACCCTTTTTTCGGGGCATGACACCCCTCATTTACAGGGTATCTCCCCCAAACCAGCGAACCAGGTTCTAAAGTTGATGATGGGGCCCCGTCGTTCAAATAGTGGGCCAGGTTCTGCCAATAAGAAATGGGTTTTTGGGGAATCGCAGAGGTTTTGGGTACCGCCTCCTGTTGCCCTTGTCATTTCCCTTTAAGCTGGTTGAAGACGTAATCATCTTGTGGCTTCTATTTCCTGCCTTCTTTCGTGGAGTGCACTATACTTTTCACTGTAATTTGTAATATTGCTGCTAAATTGGGAAGGATAATTTTAAATCTAAACTTTTTCTACTGTGTTTATTTTTCTCCCTTTCACCCGGGATAACAGGCCATTTGGAATCCTTAATGATCTAATATGCTGTTTCATGTCTCGCTTTTGTAAACTTTATGTGGTTATATGTCTCCTCTTTATCTTTCTACGGTTTTTGTCTATTGATAATAACGTGCTAAGCGCAGATTTGTAACCACATATAGGTTTTGACTGTTTGGGAAGTACTCTACGTAAGTACCTATAGATTTCTAAGGGAAAAAACTGCAACTGTATAAAGGGGTCATTAAAGTGTTTAAGTTATTAAATTTTTAATCCATGTTTTGAAGTTAACTCGTTAATAATGCCCTTAGTTGTTGACTATGAGTGCCAGTTACAATATACTCCTTGGCACTCCTTGCAACAAGACGATACAAGGTCAGGTGTAGAATTTCCGTTTTAATCTTTCCCATCATTTCCCCTGAGTTAGTTATTTTTATTGAGTTTAAGAGGAAATATGTCGGGCGATTACTGCGGTGTATCAAGACGGGAATTACACTAATGTAGGGAGCTGACGCTTCATGGTACATGTACCATGTAGTGTACCATGTAGTGTACCATGTAGTGTACCATGTAGTGTACCATGTAGTGTACCATGAAGTGCACCATGAAGTGCACCGTGAAGTGTACCGTGAAGTGTACCATGTAGTGTACCACGAAGTGCACCATGAAGTGTACCATGAAGTGTACCATGTAGTGTACCATGTAGTGTACCATGTAGTGTACCATGTAGTGTACCATGTAGTGTACCATGTAGTGTACCGTGAAGTGTACCGTGAAGTGTACCATGAAGTGTACCATGAAGTGTACCGGTCTATAACAAGAGATTGTCTCGACCTGCTCTCTTACAAATATCTATCATGTAATATTTCAAATTAATTATGTTACAGTATATGTTACAGTATATGTTACAGTATATATCTTAAGGAAATAAAAAAAGATCACACAAAATAACTGCAAAACATAAATATCTTAATTTTCAAGAGAAAATTGAAGTTCCCCATCAAAACAAAAAAGTGTGAAAAAAAAAAATATAAAACAATAACGCAAAAATATGGGGAAATATAACATTGTGTTAAAAGAGAGGAAGTAGATTTCTAAAACAGAGGGGAAGCAGATGTTTAGAGGAAATGGAGGTATAAAACAGAGAGGGGGTTATATTTAATTAGAGAGGGGCGTGAGGTTCCACGTGGGAAACAAATCTTCATTATAAAAAGAATTACCGAGGCTGTGGCAGACACCATCCTAGTGGACGTGTAATTTGTTTATTATTAACGTTTCGGCTGTAACATCGTCCATCATCAGATTAAATTTTAAGAAATTCCAAGTCTTAAAACTTTTCTGATGGATGATGTTTATATCCGAAACGCTATTAATAAAGAAATTACATGTCCACTAAGGTGTATCTATCTTTCTACACACACACACACACACACACACACACACACACACACACACACACACACACACACACACACACACACACACTATATATGTGTATATATATCAACAAATTTTGTTGAAAATAAGAAAAAGTTTTGGAGTGAGATTAACAAGTTAAGAAAGCCTAGAGAACAAATGGATTTGTCAGTTAAAAATAGGAGAAGAGAGTTATTAAATGGAGAGTTAGAGGTATTGGGAAGATGGAGGGAATATTTTGAGGAATTGTTAAATGTTGATGAAGATAGGGAAGCTGTGATTTCGTGTATAGGGCAAGGAGGAATAACATCTTGTAGGAGTGAGGAAGAGCCAGTTGTGAGTGTGGGGAAGTTCGTGAGGCAGTAGGTAAAATGAAAGGGGGTAAGGCAGCCGGATTGATGGGATAAAGATAGAAATGTTAAAAGCGGGTGGGGATATAGTTTTGGAGTGGTTGGTGCAATTATTTAATAAATGTATGGAAGAGGGTAAGGTACCTAGGGATTGGCAGAGAGCATGCATAGTTCCTTTGTATAAAGGCAAAGGGGATAAAAGAGAGTGCAAAAATTATAGGGGATAAGTCTGTTGAGTGTACCTGTTAAAGTGTATGGTAGAGTTATAATTGAAAGAATTAAGAGTAAGAGGGATAATAGGATAGCAGATGAACAAGGAGGCTTTAGGAAAGGTAGGGGGGTGTGTGGACCAGGTGTTTACAGTGAAACATATAAGTGAACAGTATTTAGATAAGGCTAAAGAGGTCTTTGTGGCATTTATGGATTTGGAAAAGGCGTATGACAGGGTGGAAAACGGGGGCAATGTGGCAGATGTTGCAAGTGTATGGTGTAGGAGGTAGGTTACTGAAAGCAGTGAAGAGTTTTTACGAGGATAGTGAGGCTCAAGTTAGAGTATGTAGGAAAGAGGGAAATTTTTTCCCGTAAAAGTAGGCCTTAGACAAGGATGTGTGATGTCACCGTGGTTGTTTAATATATTTATAGATGGGGTTGTAAGAGAAGTAAATGCGAGGGTCTTGGCAAGGCGTGGAGTTAAAAGATAAAGAATCACACACAAAGTGGGAGTTGTCACAGCTGCTCTTTGCTGATGACACTGTGCTCTTGGGAGATTCTGAAGAGAAGCTGCAGAGATTGGTGGATGAATTTGGTAGGGTGTGCAAAAGAAGAAAATTAAAGGTGAATACAGGAAAGAGTAAGGTTATGAGGATAACAAAAAGATTAGGTGATGAAAGATTGGATATCAGATTGGAGGGAGAGAGTATGGAGGAGGTGAATGTATTCAGATATTTGGGAGTGGACGTGTCAGCGGATGGGTCTATGAAAGATGAGGTGAATCATAGAATTGATGAGGGAAAAAGAGTGAGTGGTGCACTTAGGAGTCTGTGGAGACAAAGAACTTTGTCCTCGGAGGCAAAGAGGGGAATGTATGAGAGTATAGTTTTACCAACGCTCTTATTTTGGGGTGTGAAGCGTGGGTGATGAATGTTGCAGCGAGAGAAGACTGGAGGCAGTGGAGATGTCATGTCTGAGGCAATGTGTGGTGTGAATATAATGCAGAGAATTCGTAGTTTGGAAGTTAGGAGAGGTGCGGGATTACCAAAACTGTTGTCCAGAGGGCTGAGGAAGGGTTGTTGAGGTGGTTCGGACATGTAGAGAGAATGGAGCGAAACAGAATGACTTCAAGAGTGTATCAGTCTGTAGTGGAAGGAAGGCGGGGTAGGGGTCGGCCTGGAAGGGTTGGAGGGAGGGGTAAAGGAGGTTTTGTGTGCGAGGGGCTTGGACTTCCAGCAGGCATGCGTGAGCGTGTTTGATAGGAGTGAATGGAGACAAATGGTTTTTAATACTTGACGTGCTGTTGGAGTGTAAAGCAAAGTAACATTTATGAAGGGATTCAGGGAAACCGGCAGGCCGGACTTGAGTCCTGGAGATGGGAAGTACAGTGCCTGCACTCTGAAGGAGGGGTGTTAATGTTGCAGTTTAAAAACTGTAGTGTAAAGCACCCTTCTGGCAAGACAGTGATGGAGCGAATGATGGTGAAGTTTTTCTTTTCGGGCCACCCTGCCTTGGTGGGAATCGGCCAGTGTGATAATAAAAAAAATATATATATATATATTGCCTCCTTCTCTCCTTTCTGTTAGTGTGACTTTGTAAATGGTCCAAGTAGGACCGATACGTCGTCATAAGCTCCTCTCTCCTTGTGCGGGTTAATTGTGTAGGGTCTTGTTACTCTGTATGCTTAAAGCCGATTTTCATTTTTTTATTGGTCAACAGTGAGAATATTTTCTCACTTGGTGCCGAACAAAGGACAAGGGTATTAAATATTAGACACTGGCAGGCAGTAGTAACAAGTCCAGGTAAGTGGTCCATTAGAGTAATTGGAGGATTATGTTCTACAACAAAGGCACATAGTTTAAATTCTTAAGCTGCAATCTGCTTTTCAGTATCCGAAGATAATGACTGTAAAAATTCTCGTAACTGATGAAGAATTACACACATATTACCCTCTCTAAATGATTTCTCGTGTATCATTTTTTTAATTTTTTTTTTCGTTTTCCTAAATCTTCAGTAAGAATACCTGCTCTTCCACACTTACACTTAGTATAGAATGATTTATTATCGGTGCTAAACAGGTGTTGGTTCATTTCTGTTACCAGTCAGAGAAGAACTTTTGAAGTACCCCACAGACCAAATCCATCACGAAATGAACGGGTTTGTCAAGCTGTAACCTTGAAAAAGCTCCTTTAGAGCGAAACTTTGCCACTATAAAATGTCACATTAGTTACACTTATGTCCTTTTAACTAAAATATTGTCGGTAATTCTGCTAATCTTAAAACATACTTCTTAATATAAATTCCCTAATCTGTTTGTCTTATTACGTACGCTTAGGCGTCCTCTTGTTTTGAAGGTTCTTGTTATCCATCCTACCATTTTCCTTGCGGTTTTGATAATGACGCTACTGTGATCCTTGAAAGTGAGAATATCAAGCATGATCACTGACTGCAAACCTAGTTCCCTGCTATGAAAATTACTAAAAATAAAAATACAGATAAAAGGAATATTAACAATGTAATATTAACATATTATATGGGATATTAACATACTGAATATCTCTGAAAAATCAAAGATATTTAATATGTAAATAAAATAAAGAGAAACAAAGACGTAGATGGTGTAGGCAGACTTTTTGTAGAGAAGGTACAGACGTAGATGGTGCAGGCAGACCTTTCCCCTGAAGAGTCTAAAGACATAGGATGGTTGATCAAAATATCACTGAGCAGCACAGCCACGTAAACAATGTTGAGTTCCCAAGAATGAATGTGTGAATGTGGCTGTTGTCTTCCTTCCGCTGTTAAGACTATTTACTTAATGAGTCACCCTGTATCTAATATGTTCCGAAAACACAGCTTCTTCTGCAGCTGACCAGGCTGTGCTGTCGCTGCCAAAGAAGCATAAAAGGTATCATAAAGTCACCGAAGAAAATGAAAATCAGTGAAAAAAAAAAACAAATCATACCACGGGTGGGGATGGAACCCGCGATCACAGTCTCAAAACTCCAGACCGTCGCGTTAGCCACTGGACCAGCTAGCCACAATAAGATTCTTATTGTGGCTATGATTTGTTTGCAATCGTGTCATTACGATTTCGTGAGTCAAGAAAATCAGTGAATTTATATTAGATTTACTTGGTATCTGTAAGTGATAACAACAATCTAACAAAGATAAAGTTCCCTTTTAGATTAGCCTTACCTGGTATGGAGAGATGAGTGAGGGTGATGTGCCTTGCCTCAGTCAACCAAACAGATAAAAGAAATGCTACCAGGGAACGACCCATTAACCCATATCAGAAAGTCCAGGAAACACCGACAGCTACCAGTATGTGGAACAAATAGAGGTTTGTACGATCACTGTGGCAGGAATAATAGTTGCTGGGAATCTCGAAATATTCTTAAGAAAAAGCAATTATTTGCTTTTGTCCCTCAATCACTTCTAAGTCGATTACGTTATTCGCTGTACTGAGCGCTCAGAATTAGTTTTATACTTCGTTATAGTTTTCATTTTCCCAGTTCTTCCATAACTTAAATTTGTTCTCGGTGAACTTCATATTGCTGTCTGTGGCCCACTTGAAGACTTTGTTTATATCCGCTTGGAGTTTGCAGTGTCCTCACGGGATACCACTCTCATGCAAATTCAAGAATCATCTATAAAGAATGATACAGTGCTATGATTTGTGTTTCTATGTCGGATAGGAGGACGAGTTAAATTCTAACATTGTTGATTATTACACTGCGTTCGATTTGTTACAAAGATAAAACTACATTTTTCTGTATTTTTTGTTTTTTTGCAGTCATTCCTCATTATCAGGAACTATAAAAATATAAGATTAGCAGAAGGCATATAAGGGCGGTAATACACTTCACGGTCAACATACAATACCTAAACTTTTTCACGATGATGCGGGTGAGGTAGTCAAGGACCTGTCAGACACAGCTTATATTCTACCCAGGATTTAAGATTTTAACTTGTCGAATATATCTTAAATTCGTCCCCAATTTCATAAAACGCTTGGAAGTTCACTATATATATATATATATATATATGTCGTGCCTAATAGGTAAAACTGGTCAGTTAGCAAGAACTCATTTAAAATTAAGTCCTTTATAAAATTTTCTCTTGTACTTTTAAAGATATATATATATATATATTTTCATTAATGTTAATGTAAAAAAAATTAATTTTGCACCAAAAGAATCTTAGAAAACTTACCTAACCGTTTATTTCGTCTAATCCAACTATATATTTTTTAGATACGTTTACAGTAATTTAATAATAAACAAGAACAATGAAATATATTCGCTTGTCCTATATGGCAAGATGAGCGTTGCTATTTAAGCCAAGATAGCAAGTTTTACATATTCGGCACGACATTATATATATATATATAATATATATATATATATATATATATAATATATATATATATATATATATATATATATATATTATATATATATATATATGAGAAATATTCCTCCTTTTGTTTGTACATCACAAACCTACTCGGCTCAGAACCATTCAATTACAGAAGCACAAAAAAATACCCGAAGCATTAAATAATAACTCATCTCTCCCTTATAGAGCATCTGAGATAATGGATTTAAACACTTATCTCGTCAAATTATCAAATTACGGTAATAGACGACGATTAGACGTGGGGCCGTTGACAAGCAATTTGTTGGTGTTACAAGAGGGGAGGCTACTGATGACTTCCTCCTGGTGTTCACTGAGGGAGCAGATGATTTATTATTATCGTGTGTTATCGTACATTACAGCAGGAGGTGTAGGTGGAGTGTCTTATTGTGTGTGTGTGTGTGTCTGTGTGTTTGTGTCTGTACTCTCCTGATTGTAGTTGCAAGGGTAGATTTATAGTTCCTGGTCTCGCCTCTTCACTGGCTGCTACTAGGTCCAGTCTCTCTGCTACATGACCTTGATCATACCTCTTCTGAAAGCTATGTGTGGATCCTACATCACTCTCCAGATTGTTCCGCTTTCTGACAACTCTGTGGCCTAAGAAATGCTTCCTAACATCCCTGTGACTCATTTGAGTTTTCAACTTCCAGCTGTGACCCCTTGTTGCTGTGTCACATCTCTGAAACATTCTGTCCCTATCCACCCTGTCAGTTCCTCTCAGTATTTTATATGTTGTGTATTTTATGTGAGTATGTGTGTGTGTGTGTGTGTGTGTGTGTGTGTGTGTGTGTGTTGTGTGTGTGGGGTGTGTGTGTGTGTGTGTGTGTGTGTGTGTGTGTGTGTGTTTTTGGGTTTTGCCCAAAAACGTGAGTTTTTCTTGTTCCTGTCAGATCTTAAACCTGGAATTAACTACCTATTGTTGCAGACAGCTTGAACGAGAGAGAGAGAGAGAGAGAGAGAGAGGGGAGGGGAGAGAGAGAAAAGAGAGAGAAAAGAGAAGAGAGAGAGAGAGAGAGAGAGAGAGAGTGAGAGAGAGAGAGAGAGAGAGAGTTAGAGAGGGAGAATTATATTATCGTGACCAAATCACTTGCATTGTTTCATAATATATATATATGTATTTATATCTCATGTAATTCGCTTAGCTCATGCGTTTTATAGTGGTTATTGGTAGAAGAATGGGGAGATCCCTGTTAAGACTGTATTCACTGAGAGATAACTTTCTCTCAGACTGCATGAACATGTACTGACGATACTACAAGAAAAGTGAGGGGAGAGGACACATGATAACGACGTAAAAGATTCTTAGGAGAATAGACTTGGTGAAGAAAGACTACTGTAGGTGGCAGGGATAGCTTCAAAGAATACCAAATAAGAAAGTGGAAAGCGATATCATAACAGACAAGTGTAACGTGGGGTTCTACAAGGATCGGCACTTGAACTGGTGTTGTCCTGGTGTATATGGGGAGAAAAAGTCCCAGTAATTTAGGTGTTTGACAGACTTTAAATGAGGTGTGAAGTTTCTCTGCAATTTCGCCTGTATTGAAGGGTGCCATTGACCTGAAGAGTAACATTATTGTAGGATAAAATTCCAGGGCGACAAATAAAGGCTATAACAAGACCTTAACACCCTGCATGCTGGCCAACCAGAAAATAGTTCGCAATGAGATAATGTATTTTAAGATCAAAGAAAGCTATAAGTGAAGAAATTAGACGACAGAAGGACCAGAGAAGACATGATTATGGCAAGATATTCATGAGGCTTGCTAGGGAGGATAGGAAAATTTTCGAAAAGCAGCTAACAGGAAAAAGAGGACACAGATAAAAGTTATGAAATGCAAATGAGGGACCTAGCCTGAGGGAGGTCAGGAAGCGGAAGCAGCTGGTGCATGAGTGACGGAGGACGACTAAGAACATCGATGACAGGACGCACAAGACTAGTAGCAAACCACGGAAGATTACGATGAGGGACTGGGAGCTAAGTCTCAACTCCGCAACAATGAAAAGACGCACAGAAATAGGCAACTGTGCACACACACACACACACACACAGATCTGGATAAATTGAGCAAAGAAATGATAGGGGAAAAAGGGAATTTTAAAGGGACAAGTGACATGTAATGAAAATGGGAGAAAGTTGTAATAGACCGCATAAAGATTTGATTGATGAAAAAAA
>NW_026505440.1:2500-16569 GCF_026875155.1 Cherax quadricarinatus
GCCCCGGGGCCCCGGGTCGGACCGGGCCCCGGTGGATCAGCCCCTGACAACAGGCTGTTGCTGCGGGCGCACGAAAACCCAACGTACGACCCACCCCGGGCGATCAGGAACTGACTTTAGGTTTGTCCAGTGCATTTGAAACTGCCAGGGTTCTTTTTGGAAACCCCCCTTATTGTGCTGGGGGGCAGTTGAACAGCCCCTCGGCCCCTGACCTTATTGTATGGTCTCTTAACTGCTAGGAAACCCTGCTTTTCAGGGGGGGAGGGTGCACGTCTGCCAATTTTTTGCTTTCGTAGTGAGTGATTTTCGTGTGCAAGTTCGGTACATCCCCTAGGTTTTTCCCCAGGTTAAAAAACTGATCTTCCCTTCCTGCTTTCCCGGGGGAATACATTTTAAAACCTCAAGCGCTCCCAGTAATTGGGGGTTTTTTATCTCCGTTTGCCCCGTAAAAAGTTCTCTGTACATTTTCTGGGGTCGGAAATTTTCCCCGCTTTAAAAGGTGCTGTTAGAGTGCGCAATATTCCACCTAGATAAAAAAGTGCCTGAAAGTGTCAAGGGGTTTGGGCCCCTCCCTATTTTTGAAGGTTTCCATTATCCTCCTGTATTTTTTAGCAATGCGTTTGATAAAATGTTAGGGCCCTTGAAGGTGAGATCCCCGACAAAATCACCCCAGGTCTTTGACGTTGGTGTTTCGCTCTATTTCGTGGCCAAATTTTTTTGTACTCTGATAAAGATTTAATTTCCTCATTTTTTCCTATCTAGAAATTGAAATTTTCATCGTTAACTTCATTTTGTTTTCTGCAGCCCACTAAAAGATTGTTGAGTCCGCCTGGAGCCTTGCGTTTGCAATGGAAGACACGTATGCAGATTCAGGTGTCATCTGAAAAGGGAAGACACGGTGCTGTGGCTGACATCCTTGTCTATGTCGGATATAGAGAAACAAAAAAGGGAGCTAGTCTGTGCCTTTTGGAACGAGTTTTCACCGTGCTCCCCCGGATTTACTCTGTTGCGATACTTCTGTTTCTTTTAGTGAGGAAATTATAGATCCATCGACCCGACTTTTCCTTTATTCCTTTTGCGCGCTTTTTTGCGCTATTACGCCATGGTCACACTTGCGAAGGTTTTGAAAAATCTGTATATATTACATCTCATTTTTTTTGTCTTTTAGTGCATTTAGGACCTTGCGTAGTGATCCGTAGCTGAGACAGACGGGGCGACCCGTTCTAAACCCATGTTTCCTGGGGTTTGTTAACTGATGGGTTTCTAGATGGGGGGTGATCTTCTTTTTAGGACCCCCTTTTAAAGATTTTAGATAGGGGTTTAGTCATTGGTCTGTAGTTCTTTTCTGTTGCTTTACTGCCCCCTTTTTGGATGGGGCTAGTCTGTTGTTTTTGTAACGAGGGACGCCCCCGGTCCAGCTCCCTCTCCATAGGATGGAAAAGGTCGTGAAGGGGCTTCTTTTCAGTTTTGATGAACACAGAGTTCCATGATCTCCCTGGGGGAGAGTCATGGGCATGTCATTTTTCGCCTGTTTCAAGTCTTTGGGGTCAGGATAACAGGGTAGGTTGTGTTAATCAAATTTTTTGGGGTCTCTCTAAAAAATTTATTTTGATCTTTGACTCTCATCTGGTTTGCGGCTTTCAAAAACTGATCATATGGGGCTTGAGTAGCTCATCATTTCCTTGCTGTCATCTGGTAGGACCCATCTTGTTTAAGTGGGGCCCCAAAACTGGGCGTTTTTCCGATTTTGATTGGGAAGGGAAGAAATACTTTGGGTTTTCTTCATTTCATTTATAGCTTTTAGTTCTTTCCCCCGATTCCTGACCCTAAAGGGTTCTTTTTGTTAAATTCGATCTTGCATTTCTTACCGTGCTCCCTGCGCATTTCGTATATTGACCTCTTTTTTGCCCTCGTTTTTCTTTTTTTTCCCTCGCCTGTAAAAGGGGGCGCCTGTCTCTTTTATTTTACATCACTCCCCCTTTTTTCTTAAGAAAAAGCCTTTTGCATACACGATGCCCCCGAGTTTTAAACTTTCTAGGGATAAGTTTTGGGTTTTTGGTGTTTGTATATCTTCCCCGCTTAATCGGTTTGGACTTGGTTTACTTGGTCCCACTTTATGTTTTTTTTATTGAAGTTGATTTGGTAATGCTCCCTCGGAATTTTCATTTTTTTCGGTCTGGGGGTCCTCGCATACATGCTAACTCAATTTTTGTTGTGATCTGAGTATTTGTTTTTGAATGGTGAAATTTCTTTTCAATCATATTGTTAGTGAAAAGAGGGCTAGGTATTCTCCAGTCAGAGGGCCCATTATTTCTGGTTTAAATTTAATTTTGGCAGAGATTTAAAAACTGTGTGATGTGAGTTTTTATCAGAGCTGCCTCCTGGTGTTATTATGCAACAATATTATTTCTATATTCCTCCATTTTAGGGGCCCTTTTTTGAAATCCCCCAGGGCAAAATGTTGGGGGCAGGAGCTGGAAGTTTTCCCGACAGTTCAATTTTTAAAGCTGTTCCCGGAATTGCTGGATGTTTCTCGGAGGCTTGAGACACCACAATGACTAGGGTTTTTGGTTCTCGACCCTTTTCCCGCTAAAACTTCCCCCCTACTCATTTGAGGGATTTTAAACAGTTCTTTTCAAACAAGTGACTCTGATGTAAGGCCAAACCCCCCCCCTTTTTTGCCTGTTCACTCTGTCCCATCGTATAGGGTTTTAACCGGATCCTATTTTTATTGTCCAAATATCCCTTTTTGTGGGGCCAGGAAAGCCCGAACATTGCCTTTGCCCTGCAAGCAGTCCCCGGGTGAAAGGTATTTGTTTTTTGTTGCTGGCTTTAGACCCGTATATTTGCAAAGAAGAATTTATCGGCTGTGGGATTGTTGGTACTGGGAGGGATTTTTTTTCCCGGTTGTATCGTATCTGTTGGTTTTTTTTGGGTGGAGCCATCATGGGTTCCACTCCAAATGAGGGGATTTGGTGTCGATTTCTCCCATTTCCTCCCATTTTTTTTTTTCCTTCCGGCACAAAAAAAACCTCTCCCTCTTGGTCTGTGGCTACCCAGTTTCCCATCCCTGGAGTTTTTATCTTTTTTCCCCCTTTTAGAGGGTATGCCGGAAATTTAATTTATAGCAAGTCTTTCCTGTATGAAGAGGTACACTTTCAGGTAAAAAGCTTACGAAGGGAGTTTGCTTTTTCCCTGTTGTCATATGGGCAGGCATTTTCTAGGGGGGTCATGTTGCACCCCCCCCCCCATCTGTTTTTCCAGTTTTCCCCCATGCCAGCAGATCCCTTTTGCATAGAAAACACAGGTTTTGGTTTTCCGTTTCCCTTTGGGGTTTTCTGTGACTTTTTCCCTTTTGGGTGCATGTTTCCCCTGTCTTACTTCTATCACCCCTAGCACCAACAAGGAGCTCCCACCAGTTGTTTTTGGTAATTTATCCTCACATTTTGACCCCGCCCACAGGGGGTTTTTTGGGGGTGCATAATAAACATTTTAAAACTAACTAAAAACCCCCATTTTGAAAAATTTAAACATGTGAATTTTGGGTATCTTTTTTTGAGGAAACTTTTTCGCCACACAGGGGCTTCATCATCCAACAAAGGAAATCTGAAGAACAGGAGGGAATGGGGAAATCAGCCCCCCAACCCTTGAGTCGATTTTGGGTTTCAGAGAACCGACATGGGTCCTGAACCATTCATCCACAAACCTTCGACAGGCAACTTTTTGGGGGTTTTATACTTGGGAATTCTTCGTTTGCCTTTTCTTGGGCCGACCACTTCAACATTGAACAAATGTTACACGACCTATGACTGCTGCACCTCTCCTGCCCAAAGGGTTTTTAAGCTCCTTCTCACAGTAGCCCTATTCTTCAGATTTTATGGACTGCCCACGCCAAGGTGAGGGACTTATTACCTCATTTTCCTCTGTTCTTAAGATTCTCCCTTTTTATGGCGATGAACCACTGTGTGGGGGAAACGTTTCCTCAATAAAGATACCCAAGGTTGCACATGTTCAAAATTATCAACAGTCGGTTCTCTGAACCATTCATCCATACCCTCTCATAACGCCTCACCCCTGCGCGTCTCCCCCGCCTCACCCCCCCCAACTCCCATCGCCCCCCCACTGTAAGGGTACTTCTCCCCTAACCCACGATGTCAGCGAGGCACTGCAGGGATGCCGGGGTCACAGGAACCCCCTACAAGGGGCACATCGTGGGGTTCGACCGTGAGGCAGCGTCAGGGGTGCCACAGGCAGTGGTACCGAGGTATTCGAGTGGGAGTGACTTGCTCTGTGAAAACCCGTTTGCGCACTCTCACGAACTGAAGCAAGATGCCCTCCCTCGAGCAACTTACCAACAGCTTAAGGAAGAATTGAGGATGGCGAAGATGGAGATTCGGCGACTGACCGGGGAAAAAAAGAAGATTCGTAGTAGCCCTCCTGTTTTGAGTCCTCAGGTCAAGAAAGGAAACTGGTCAGTGGCTGGACAGCAGGGAACGAAGTTGACGATCAAGAAGACGAATGGAAAGGTAGAAACGATGAAGAAGAAAGAGACTGCCGTGGAAACTGTTGGGGAAACATCTAATACATTCTCAGTGCTCCCCCGACGAATGTGAGTCGACTACGGGGAACGTCACGACGAACGACACCAAGGAAGGTAAGAAAATTTTTGTTGTTGGGGATAGCCAAGTTAGGTATATGGATAGGGCGTTCTGCTTGAAGAACAGGAGTGGGAGACAGAGGGTTGCTTTCCTGGGCTAGGATGGAGGATATTGTTAGCCATCGGGATGACATCATGAGGTAATGGGAGCAATCCTATTATCTGTCTCAGTGCTGGAGGCAACGATGTTGGCAGACTTAGGAGTGAAGACCTGATTAGCAGGAAATAGGTCAGCAATAGAACAATTAGGGGGAAGGGGGGGAAAACCCTGTCATATGTGGTATTTTGCCAAAGGAGAGGAGTTGGAATGAAGGGTTGTCCAGGGCAATTGGGTCAATTGCTGCTGGAAAAAATACTGAAAGGGAAAAAATGCGGTAACATTCATTGACAACTGGGACCTCTTTTTAATGGCAGAAATGACATGTATGCCAGGGATGGGGTTCACTTATCTAGGTCTGGGGTGGGAGCACTGGCAACTGCAGTGGAGGGAGCTGTTAGGACTTTAAGAGAATGTGCTGAGCAGGGCACATATTCAGCAAGTGGGTTGATTTGCTTGATACAGGCTTGCAATCCATTGTATTTACCCGACATGTTACTTGCATTGTCGTAGCTCTGGCCACGGCATTTCCCTAATAGAGAGATCATGTTCAAGCAAGTATCCAGTACAAAATTCATCATTTTTTCCATCAGGCCTGAAAGAGGAATGAAATTTTTTTTAAAACGCTCTACAGGCTTACCACTGGAGTCGACAAAACGAACAATGAATGTCAATTGATCTGTATGTAAATATCTGGTGTTGAATCTACACTTATTTCAAAGATTTTTGCAGTTTCAAAAGCTGCTATGATGTTATTGAGGACCTTCTTAGTCATCAGTTCAAAAAATTCATTGCATATAGTAGATGACATGTAAGATACAGTGCCTCTTCCTGCATTCCCCCAAAGGGGTGACATATGATTTGCTAAGAATGGATCGAATTGTGCTAACAGTTTATGATCCCTAGGAAATTGTCATTGTTTTCCGAACCAAAAACCTCATTTTCTCCACGGAAAGCAAGTCCTCTTAGAGCTAAGAATTTACAACAGCAACAACTCTTTCTAGAACTTTCTCAAATAAGTGCGCTCTTTTTCAGTTTGATTTTCCAAATGAGAATCCAATAAGCCTTTTTTTCTGTGCACGAAATACACTGGCTAAAATGCAGCTCCTGTGAGTGGTGCTGTTTTCATGTTCCTCGAAACGTTTGGGAAATTTTCCAGTCCTTGAATCCCGTGTGAAGTTTTTTTCTTTGGTAGAAAATAGCTTGAAATGCTGAACAGTACACTTTTCCTGAGCTTGCAGAGTATACCACCATGATCTTTTCACAGTTTCTGAATTTGCAAGCTTCCTAATAAAACATAGATGACTTTAAACAACGACGACTTCCATCATCATAAATCCTTGCTGATTTCCTAAAGTCAATGTTCAGAGTTTGACTGAAGTTTTCTGCAATGAAAGCATTACGTAGAGAATCTGGGATTACATTTGGCCATGAGGCAGGATCTTTTAAGACAAATCCTGTGGATGAAATGTCCGTTGAGACATTGAGAGGAGACACAAAAGAAGTAGATGCTGGACTGAGAAATAATGGAGGGAGGGCTTCCTGTATGATCTGATGTATCTGCAGATTCAACTGTACTGGTAACATCAGAAACTGTTGGTAATAAATGGTATAAAATACCGACACAATGGAAATATAAACACAAATGCAGTATAATGTGATCCTTTATTGACAACGTTTCACCCACACAGTGGGCTTTCTCAAGTCACACACGGATCTACCTGGGGTTGGAAGGTACGAGAGTATTTATAATCAGAATGTTGAGGTCAGGTGAAGAATGCTGCATCTGATGATCTACCGGATGGGGTTACAGAGTCTTGGGTAGCTTGGCAGGGGTATTGGACAAGTTGTAGACCTTCTGCAGTGTTCTATGTTCTTATGTGGGATAGCGATGAAGAAGTTTCTTGGCGAGTGGTTCAGCTATGTTATAGAAGCCTGTGTACAGCATCGCAATTCACACAACCATTTAATTAACTACAGAAACTCAAGACTTATAGCCACAGAAGACAACACTCAATACAGAAGAATCCTGGAATCATCGCTTATCTCTATAACCAACAATTTCAACCAGAACAATGGCTACTATAACATAGCTGAACCACTCGCCAAGAAACTTCTTCATCGCTATCCCACATAAGAACATAGAACACTGCAGAAGGTCTACAACTTGTCCAATACCCCTGCCAAGCTACCCAAGACTCTATAACCCCACCCGGTAGATCATCAGATGCAGCATTCTTCACCTGACCTCAACATTCTGACTATAAATACTCTCGTACCTTCCAACCCCAGGTAGATCCGTGTGTGACTTGAGAAAGCCCACTGTGTGGGTGAAACGTTGTCAATAAAGGATCACATTATACTGCATTTGTGTTTATATTTCCATCAGAAACTGTTTTCGTGAGCATGTCTGTGATCTTTCTGCAGCTTCCTACATCTTTCTTTTTCTGTTCTTCTTCTTGAATTTTCTTCTTTCTTTTCTGTGACCCACTCGCATAAGAACGTCCATCACGTTCACGAGATGCCATAATGAGGATGTATACTGTCTGTAATCATGCAAATACAAATTATTCATTATCAATTATTATTAATTTTTTAATTATTATTAATTTTTTTTCTGTTAATTGGGGGGATATGGCCCTTGTAGCCCCCTTTCCTCTGGCTGCGCATCTAAAAATTCAAAACGTTACCAGAAAGGAGTCATATACAGAACTTTTACCATAGATTAGGTTAGTGATTTGGGCTACGAATATTTTACTAATTCATCCTCCTTGATCTCCAATTTACTTAAACAGAAATCATACTGAGTCCAAGAACAATGCACAATGGTATTTATATTACCATTTTCATAACTAAACTAATCATTATGTTTTGCATGATATATGGCATACCACCATATAAAGGACATGAGAATTAAAGAATGCAGGGACAATTTTCAGTTTCACCCAACCAAGGATTTTCTGATGTGGCTTATGTGTTTCTGGGGAAATATGTAGTAAATTAATTGATGTTCTACATCACTTCCGTCCTTTAGGAGTCAGGAATCGCGGGAAGAACTAAAAGCCATAAATGAAATCGAAAGAAACCCAAAGTATTTCTTCTCCTATGCCAAATCAAAATCGAGAACAACGTCCAGTATTGGGCCCCTACTTAAACAAGATGGGTCCTACACAGATGACAGCAAGGAAATGAGTGAGCTACTGAAGTCCCAATATGACTCAGTTTTTAGCAAGCCGCTAACCAGACTGAGAGTCAAAGATCAAAAGTTTTTTTTATGAGAGACCCAAAAAATTTGATTAACAAAACCCACCCGTGTTACCTGACCCAAATGATTCGAACAGCGATAAATGAACCCCATGCACTCTGCCCGGGCCAGCTCATGGAATCTGTGTTCATTAAGAACTCAAGAAGCCCCTATCACGAGCCTTTCCCACTATGGAGGGAGCAGGAAGGGGGGGTCGCCCACAGTTCTAAAAACAACAACATAGCCCCATCCACAAAGGGGGCAGTAAAGCAACAGCAAAGAACTAAGCCATAGCACTAACCCCCCATATCATAAAAATCTTTGAAAGGGTCCTAAGAAGAAAGATCACCCCCCATTAGAAACCCATGTTCAAAACCCGGGGCAACATGGGTTTAGAAGGTCGCCCCTGTCGTCTAACTATTGGATCACTCGACAAGGTCCTAAATGCACTAGGAAGACAAAAAGAATGGTTTAAATATATACGACTTTTAAAAAACCCTTCGACAATGTGACCATGGCGTAATAGCGCACAAAATGGGCAAAAGGAAAAACGGGAAAAATCGGTCGAGGGTTATAATTTCTCACAAACAAAACCAAAAGAGAGTAGGTCAAAAAAGTAAAGCCCGGGCAGCAAACGGTGAAAAGCCTTTTCCACAAGGCACAGTACTCGCTCCCATCTTGTTCCTCATCCCTCATATCCGACATAGACAAGTATGTCACCCACAGCCCCGTTCTTCCTTTGCAGGACACCCGAATCTGCAGACAGTGTTTTCCATTGCAGCACTGCAAGGTCCAGGGGGAATCAACCAAATTTTTAGTGGGCTGCAAAAAAATATGAAGTTCAACGATGAAAAATTTCAATTACTCAGATATGGTAAACTGGGGAAATTAAAATTCTTCATCAAGTACAAAAAAAATTTTGGGCCCCACAAAAAGAGCGAAACACCAAGTAAAAGCCCTGGGAGTGATTAATGTCGGAGGATCTCCCTTTCCCAAAAACCAAACATTGTATAAAACGATTGCTAGAAAAAAATGACAGGATGGAAAATGAAACCTTCAAAAAGGGAGGCCAAGCCATGATGACACCCCTTAAAGTCATTTGGGTTCTATCTAGGTGGAATATTGCTGCACCTAACAGCCCTTTAAAGGGCGGGTTTAAAATTGCCGACCTAGAAAAAATGTCAGGAACTTTCACGGCGCGATAAGGGGAGATAAAACACCTCAATTACGGGAGGGGTTTGAGGTTCCTAAAACGTACCCCGGGAAAAACGCGGGAGGGAGGTAAGATTAATAACCTGGAAAATCCTAGAGGCTAGTACCGAACTTGCACACGAAAATCACTCATACAAAGCAAAAGCTTGGCGGGACGTTTTGCAAATCCCCCAATGAAAAGCAGGGTTTTGTCACTAGCACGTTAAGAGACCCATACAATAATGAGGGGCCCGAGACTGTTAACTGTCTCCCAGCACACTTAAGGGGGGGGATTTACAACAGACCCCTGGCAGTTTTCAAGGGGCACGGGACAAGCCCCCTAAAGCATTTCCTGATCGCCGGGTGTGGCCGTACTTTGGGTTTTTTTGCGTGCGGGCCGCAGCAACACCCTGGTTGATCAGGTTTCTGATCCCCCAGGGGCCCTGGTCACAGACCGGGCCGCGGGGCTTGCCCCCCGGGAACCTTCCAGGTAAACCCAGGTAAGCATTTGCGACAGAAGTGATGTAAAAACATAAATCAATTGAGTTTGTTATTGAAAATAAAAAAGATTTAAAGACAGGAAAAAAGTGTTTTTTAAAACCCCTACAAACGGGAAGTCAGTTTGCTTTTTTAGGTTTTTTTTATATATTTTTACCAAAAATGGTTTTTTTTCGGCCACCCGTCTTTACGGGTCAAGACCAACAATACCACCAGTCCAAATAAACATTCTTCTTTGCAAAATACAGGGTCAAAACCCCGGGAAACAAACAACAAAATCCCTTTTCATCGGGGTTTGGACTGCTTGCGGGGAAAAAAAAGGCAATGTTCGCGGTTTTTCACTGAGACCCACATAAAGGATCACTTTGGACAACAAATTTGGATAGGTTACAACCAAAATCGTTTTTGGGGAGTGGGCAAAAGGGGGGGGGGGGGGGGGGCCTGTACATTGCAGAGTCACTTGTTTCCCAAAAAGAACTGTTTTTAATGCCTCAAATGACGTGTGGAATTTTTTACAGTAAAGGTGGGAGAACAAAACCTAGTCTTGTGGAAGTCTACAACCTCCGGAGCAACCCCCAGAAATTTCCCAGGAACAGCTGTTAAAAAATTGACCACTGTCTGGAAAATTTCAGCTCCGAAACCCAACATCTTGCCCGGGGGGGTTTTAAACTTAAGGCACCAAAAAAATGGAGGAATATACAAATAATATTGTTGCAGTATAACACCAGGAGGCAGCTCCCGATGAAAAAACTCACACTCACACGAGCTTTTAAATCTCTCACAAAATTCAATTTTAAACCCCCAAATAATAGGCCTACTAGGCTGGAAATACACTAGCCTCATCTTCATAAAAATGTGATTGATAAGAAAATGTCACCATATCAAAAAAAATATACTCGATCAAAAAAAATAATTGAGGGGTTCAGACATGTATGGGTGGAGCCCCCGACCGACAAAAAGGACTATCACGAGGGGCATTCACAAAAATTTAACTTCAATAACAAAAACATAAAATGGGACCAGAAACCAAGTCCTAAGATAAAGTGGGAAGGGTATATAAGGAACACAGACCCAAACTTATCCCCAGAACAGATTAAATCGGTGGGGACTCGATGTATGACAAGGGTTATTCCTCTAAGAAAAAAAAGGGGGAGTAGATGTAAAATAGAAAGAGACAGGCGCTCCCTTTACAGGGGGGGAAAAAAAAAATAACAGGCGGCCTAAAAAAGGTCAATATATCTGAAAAGCGCAGGGAGACACTGGTCAGAGAAAAAGGGAAGCATCGAACTTAAACAAAAGAAACCTTTTTGGAAAACAGGAAAACGCGGGAAAGAATAAAAGCCAAAATGAAATCGAAAAAACCCCCCAAATATTTCTTCTATGCCAAATCAAATCGAGAACAACTTCAGTATTGGGCCCCCCACTTAAACAAGATGGGTCCTACACAGATGACAGAAGGGGAAAGAGTGGCTACTGAGTCCCAATATTACTCAGTTTTTTTGCAACCCTCCAGGGGCTGAGAGTCGAAGTAAAATGAATTTTTTATGAGAGAGCCCCAAAATTTGATTTTTAAAACAAAACCCATCGATGTTTTCCCGACGCCAAAAGACTTCGAACAGGGGGATAAGCATGCCATGCACTCTGCCCCCCGGGCCAGACTCTTTGGGAAATCTGTGTTCTCAAGAACTCAAAAAAAGCCCTTTTACGAGCCTTTTCCCTCCTAGGAGAGGGAGCAGGACACGGGGGTCGTCCCTTTGTTACTAAAAACAAAGACATAGCCCCACCCACAAAAAGGGGCAGTAAGCAAACAGCAAAGAAAACAGACCCAAAAGCACTAACATCCCCTACATAAAAATCTTTTTAAAAGGGCCTAAAAAGCCAAGATCCCACCCATCTAGAAACCCATAGTTACACAAACCCAGGCAACATGGGTTTAGAACAGTCTCTGTTAACTACTGGATCACTACGCAAGGTCCTAAATCACTGAAGACAAAAAAAATGCAGATGTAAAATACAGACTTTGCAAAAACCTTTGACAAGTGTGACCAGGAATAGGCACAAAAAAACGCACTAAGGAAAAAAGGAAAAAATCGGGCGATGGACTATAATTTCCCCACTAAAGAAACAGAGAGAGTCGTCAAAAGAGTAAAGTCCGAGGGGGTACGTGAAAAGCTCTGTTCCCAAAGGCCCCCAGTACTACCCCATCTGTTCCCCACCTCAAAACCGACTAGACAAGGATGTCAGCCACAGCCCGTGTCTTTTTTTGCAATGACACCCGAAACTCATACAGTGTCTTCCCTTGCAGAAAAAGCAAAGGCTCCAGGGGACATCAACCAAAACTTTCGTGGGCTGCAGAAAACAATATGAAGTTCAACGATGAGAAATTTTTAATTACCAGATATGGTAAACTGAGGAAATTAAATCTTTATCAAGTACAAAACAAATTTTTTGGGCCCCAAAATAGAGGAAACACCAACGTCAAAGACCGGGAGTGATTATGTCGGGGGATCTCACCCTTTAAGGACCCTAAATTTTTATCAATCGCATTGCTAGAAAAGACAGGATGGAAATGAGAACCTTCAAAACTAGGGAGGCCCAAACCCCCTGATGAACCTTCAGGGCACTTTTTCTATCTAGCTGGAAAATTGCGCCCTAACAGACCTTTCAAGGCAGGGGAAATTTCCCACCTAGAAAATGTACGAGAACTTTCACGGCGCGCTAACGGAGATAAAACACCTCAATTACGGAGCGCTTGAGGTTTTAAAAAAACCCTTTATTCCCCTGGAACGCAGGGGGGAGAGATACTGTTTATATACACCTGGAAAATCCTAGGGGGATATACCGAACTCCACACGAAAATCACTCACTACAAAAAGCAAAAGACGGGCAAACGATCACCATCCCCCCAAAAAAGCGGGGTGTCCCCCCCCCCGTTAAGGACCAACAATAAGTGTCGGGGGCCCCCGAGACTGTTCAACGCCCCCCAGACACTAAGGGGGATTACCAACAGCCCCCCGGGCTTTTTCAACGGGCACGGGCAAGCACCAAAAAGTCTTCCTGATCAGCCGGGCTGTGGCTCGTACGTTGGTTTGCGTGCAGCCAGCAGCAACAGCCTGGTTGATCAGGCGCTGATCCACCAGGAGGCCTGGTCACAGACCGGGCCGCGGGGGCGTTGACCCCCGAAACTCTCTCCAGGTAAACTCCAGGTAACCCTATCAGGTACCTCCCTTAACATTTAGAGGCGAAAACAAACATTTATCCATACACATCAATGTCTATCAACAACACTTCAGTTAATTTGTCACAGTACAAGTCTAGATAACGTGTAATTACTACAGAAAATTGGAGAGGAATCTCCCATACTCACCCATTAGCGGGAAAACACAGCTGTTCTGATTTAAACAAAGGTGTGTTGAGTGTTGCCATCTATGGTTAGGTTTATTTACTTTTATTTTATTTTATTTCATTATTTATTTTTGTTTTGATTAATTTTTAAAAATCAATTTTACTCTCCAAACACTTGAACTTTTTAGGTAGGGACCCCTTTGCACTTGCACCATGTGCACAGTCTTGGATGAGCCCCTGTACCCCTTGGACCGCGGGGCCCCCAAATGCGCGGGGCCCTAGGCAAATGCCTAGTTTGCCTATGCGGTAATCCGGCCCTGCTTCTAGGGCAGGGTTGGTGCCAGAGCCCGAGTTTGTAGCTCACAAGATGAGGGGGGTACTTGTGCCTCCTCCCATGGGAGACTTAGGTCTCAGACACTCCCTAGACAGGGAGCCAGTGCCGGGCCACCACTTGGAAAGGCCCGGGCCGGGAGAATACCGGCGAATCTTTAACAACAACAACCTCTGTATGTAAGAAGTGATCAAGGTCCCAGGACCAAAACGTTTTCTAATAAATGTCATAGTGTTTGCTTACGTGTCTTTCTAAACCAACTTGTCGGTATTTATTACCAAGGTTTATACCATAAGGAATATAATTGAATCACTGATTTCACAAAAGCATTTTTTGAATATATGAATATATCCTTTGTCTTATATAAATTAGATTAACTTATAATTAATAGTCTACTGTACAACTATGATATAACTAATATTCTACTATATAACTATGGTATAATTCTTAGTGTTAAGTAGTCTGTAAGCAAATAATGTTAATTCGGCCAGAATGCCTAAGCATAATACAGGCTCTCTTTGTATTGCAACCCATTATTGTAAATACAAAATCTCAATGTACTATTTGGAAAGACATAAAAATAATAAATAAATAAATAAATAAATAAAAAAATGAACGCGGGAATCTGGGTCATGTTGGGGCGTGGAATCCGGGTCATTAGTGCCCGTGGAATACGGGTCAGTAGCGCCTGGGAATCCCCAAAAGG
>NW_026505441.1:0-17313 GCF_026875155.1 Cherax quadricarinatus
GGCCCTCCTGTTTTAAAGGGTTCTCTTATCCATCCTGTCTTTTTTCCCTAGCAGATGCGATTGATACAATGTTATGGTCCTTGAAGGTGAGATCCTCCGACATGATCACTCCCAGGCCCTTTGACGTTGGTGTTTCGCTCTATTTTGGGGGCCAGAATTTGTTTTGTACTCTGATGAAGATTTAATTTCCTCATGTTTACCATATCTGAGTAATTGAAATTTCTCATCGTTGAACTTCATATTGTTTTCTGCAGCCCACTGAAGATTGGTTGATGTCCGCCTGGAGCTTTGCAGTGTCTGCAATGGAAGACACTGTCATGCAGATTCGGGTGTCATCTGCAAAGGAAGACACGGTGCTGTGGCTGACATCCTTGTCTATGTCGGATATGAGGATGAGGAACAAGATGGGAGCGAGTACTGTACCTTGTGGAACAGAGCTTTTCACCGTAGCTGCCTCGGACTTTACTCTGTTGACGACTACTCTCTGTGTTCTGTTAGTGAGGAAATTATAGATCCATCGACCGACTTTTCCTGTTATCCTTTAGCACGCATTTTGTGCGCTATTACGCCATGGTCACACTTGTCGAAGGCTTTTGCAAAGTCTGTATATATTACATCTGCATTCTTTTTGTTCTTCTAGTGCATTTAGGACCTTGTCGTAGTGATCCAATAGTTGAGACAGACAGGAGCGACCTGTTCTAAACCCATGTTGCCCTGGGTTGTGTAATGATGGGTTTCTAGATGGGTGGTGATCTTGCTTCTTAGGACCCTTTCAAAGATTTTTATGATATGGGATGTTAGTGCTATTGGTCTGTAGTTCTTTGCTGTTGCTTACTGCCCCTTTGTGGAGTGGGGCTATGTCTGTTGTTTTTAGTAACTGTGGGATGACCCCCCGTGTCCATGCTCCCTCTCCATAGGATGGAAAAGGCTCGTGATAGGGGCTTCTTGCAGTTCTTGATGAACACAGAGTTCCATGAGTCTGGCCCTGGGGCAGAGTGCATGGGCATGTCATTTATCGCCTGTTCGAAGTCATTTGGCGTCAGGATAACATCGGATAGGCTTGTGTTAATCAAATTTTGTGGCTCTCTCATAAAAAATTCATTTTGATCTTCGACTCTCAGTCTGGTTAGCGGCTTGCTAAAAACTGCGTCATATTGGGACTTGAGTAGCTCACTCATTTCCTTGCTGTCATCTGTGTAGGACCCATCTTGTTTAAGTAGGGGCCCAATACTGGACGTTGTTCTCGATTTTGATTTGGCATAGGAGAAGAAATACTTTGGGTTTCTTTCGATTTCATTTATGGCTTTTAGTTCTTCCCGCGATTCCTGACTCCTAAAGGATTCTTTTAGCTTGCTATTTCTCTGACCAGTGTCTCCCTACGCATTCCAGATATATTGACCTCTTTTAGCCGCTCTGTTATTCTTTTCCGTCGCCTGTAAAGGGAGCGCCTGTCTCTTTCTATTTTACATCTACTCCTCCTTTTTCTTAGAGGAATAAGCCTTGTGCATACATCGAGTGCCACGGAGTTAATCTGTTCTAGGCATAAGCTGGGGTCTGTGTTGCTTAGTATATCTTCCCAGCTTATATCGGTTAGGACTTGGTTTACTTGGTCCCACTTTATGTTTTTGTTATTGAAGTTGAATTTGGTGAATGCTCCCTCGTGACTAATCTCATTTGTCGGTCTGGGGCTCCGCGCATACATGTCTGAACCTCAATTATGTTGTGATCTGAGTATATTGTTTTTGATATGGTGGACATTTCTTATCAGATCATCATTGTTAGTGAAGATGAGGTCTTAGTGTATTCTACAGTCTAGTAGGCTCTATTATTTGCTGTTTAAATTGAATTTTGTGCAGAGATTTAAAAGCTCGCGTGAGTGTGAGTTTCATCAGAGCTGCCTCCTGGTGTTATTACTGCAACAATATTATTTGCTATATTCCTCATTTTAGGTGCCTTAAGTTGAAATCCCCCAGGAGCAAGATGTTGGGGTGCAGGAGCTGGAAGATTTTCCAGACAGTGGTCAATTTTTAACAGCTGTTCCTGGAGTTGCTGGGATGTTGCATCCGGAGGCTTTGATAGACTACCACAATGACTAGGTTTTGGTTCTCGACCTTTACTGCTAAAACTTCCACTACATCATTTGAGGCATTTAGCAGTTCTGTGCAAACAAGTGACTCTGCAATGTACAGGCCAACCCCCCCCCCCCTTTTGCCTGTTCACTCTGTCACATCTGTATAGGTTGTAACCTGGGATCCATATTTCGCTGTCCAAGTGATCCTTTATGTGGGTCTCAGTGAAAGCCGCGAACATTGCCTTTGCCTCTGCAAGCAGTCCACGGATGAAAGGTATTTTGTTGTTTGTTGCTGGCTTTAGACCCTGTATATTTGCAAAGAAGAATGTTATCGGACTGGTGGTATTGTTGGTACTGGCGGGGGATTTTTTTTCCGGCATTAGTATCTGTATCTGTTGGTTTGGAGTGGAGGCCATCGACTGTGGTTCCACTCCAGGAATGACTGGATTTGGTGTACGATTTCTGCTATTTCCTGCCATTTTTTTTCCTTCCTGGCACTAAAAAACCTCTCCCTCTTGAGTGGCTGTGGCTACCCAGGTTTTCCCATGGCCTGGATGTTTTGTATCTTTTGTCCCCTTTAGATGGTATGCCCTGGCAATTTAAGTTATAGCACAGTCTTTCCTGTACTGAAGAGGTACACAGTTCAGGGTGAAAAAGCTTACAGGAAGGGAGTTTGCATTTTCCTGTTGTCATATGGGCATGGCATTTTCTAGGGTGGTCATAGTTGCACGTCCCATCTGTTTTTCCAGATTTCCCATGCCAGCAGATACCGAGTGCATAGTATGTGCACAGGCTTGGTTTCCGTTTGCCTTGGGTTTCTGTGACTGTATTCCCTGTTGGTGCATGTTTCCCTGTCTTACTTCTATCCTCCCTAGCACCAATAATGGAGCTCCCACCAGTTGTTTTTGGTAATATATCCTCACTATTGCTAGTGGAGTCCTCTTGTTTGCTATTTCCTGCGGTATTTCTAGTTTGCAATATTGGTTTTATCTTATCTTTGACTACACTTGTTTCCCTACTATGGCTCCTGTCCCCTATGAGGTCATTTATATGTATTCCTTCCTGCGTATAATTCCCGACTACCTGGACAAAATCTCCAGCTTCACCATTACTGTCTCCCAGGACAGCATCTCCAGCTTCACCATTACTGTCTCCCAGGACAGCACCTCCAGCTTCACCATTACTGTCTCCCAGGACAGACCGCACTATCCCAGCCCACCCACATTTACTGACTACCAGGACATCATCTCCAGCCTTACAGTTTCTGACTACATGGCCAGTATCAAGGGCAGTACCATTCAGCCCAGATTTTTATGTTCCCATCTGTTGTAAGAAAGCTTCCAGGTTTTCTATGAAAGCAGCTTTGATGTTGACCTCTTTTAATACCCTTGTGATTTTAGTCCACAGATTTATCTCATTTGGGCATACCCAAAAACACTTCCCTGTTTTAATACTGCTTGTAGCTAGTTCTTGGATATCTGCACAAGGGGCGTGACACCAACTTCCACAAAAATGACAATTTATGCATGTGGAAGCCCGTTTGTTTGATGACCACAGACTACACACAGCTTCATAATGATTTGAATGGTTGATTTACTGCAATTCTACTAGCAACCTCTTGAATATTCTATTAATAACCTCCTTAAATGAAGCTCTAGCTATTTGTATTTCTGTTTCTAACTGTTTTTGTATATTGGACAGCTTACCGTGCACGTTCCTGATATATATTTAATGTTTGTGTTTATAAGGGCGCCTACAACCCCATCAGTTTACAGTCTGCTTTATTGTCCAACGAAACCGTTTGAAACCAGTCCAGAGTTCGGACCAGTCAAGGGTTCGGACCAGTCAAGGGTTCGGACCAGTCAAGGGTTCGGACCAGTCAAGGGTTCGGACCAGTCGATCTGATCTGATCAGTGGGTCACTTATTTAAACCATACTGGTCGGTGATTTGAGCTAACACATGAAGGATCTACTGGAAATTATCTATCCGAGTAATATGTGATTTGATTGATACAAAGGTATAACTTGCGTGTTGAAGAGCTGGCAACTCCTACAATGACGAACGGTCGACCTCAACCCTTGTTTATCAATCGCTGTATCTAGCTTTTCTATTTTTTTTCCGTCTCCACCACGATAAATTCTCTATTATCACTATAGTTGACTGGTGCAAATTTTGGAGGAAGGACGCTTTTTCTGGAGTAATAATTTCTTCTCGTTGTGTATATTCGACCCGGGGAACCACGAATTTAAATTACAGTCTACGTCTGGTTTTCAAGAAAAAAGAAACTAATGAAAGTCACTCCACTCCACAAGTACCCTTATAATAGGGGTTTTTAGCACTTAAAAAACCTTACGGGCCCCGGGATTTAGTTTAAACCATTTTTTGGAAAGCCCCCCTTAAATTTTTTTGGGAGAATATGGAATTTTGGGGGAAAAAAAAGGGAAACTTCTTTGAAGGAGTAATTCCAAAAAGGGGGGCCGGGTCCCCTCCCCCCGCCCCCCCCCCCCCAACCCCCTGACCAGTTTTAAAAATTTTTCCTTCCCCACCCATTTTTTTTGCCACTTTGTTAAAGGGTTAAAAATTTTAGGAAAGGGGGCTTTTTTGAGAAATTTAACCCTTTGTTTTTAGTCCACGTTTATCCTCAGGGTTTTAAAACCCCTTCCCGGGTTTTAAAAAAATGCGAAATGAAATTTCATATTTTCCACCCCCCCCCCAAAAAATGCCCTTTTAAAATTAGGGTAAAAAGGTTTGTTACTCCCAACAGACTCCAACACTTATAATAGAATTTATATTGCAATTCACTAGAAACCCCTTTAAATTTTTTAAAAAACCTCCTTTAAGGGTTTCTGGCGGTTTTTCGGGAAAATGTTTTTATAGGCCTTTCACTTCCCTTTAAAAATTTTTGTTTTCCCTAAAAACCCACTTTTACCTTTATCTTTAATTTACAAGGGAAAACCCGTGGGGTTCCCCATAATTCCCCAAGTAATTCCCCCTTCAATTTTTCAGGGGTCACATTTTTTTCCTCGGGCACTCCAAAAAGGGTTTTTTCACAAAATTTTTTTTATTTTTTAACCGGGAAAGGGGCCTTGGAATTTCCCCATCTGGTAAAACCTCAAGGTTTTATCAACTGTTCTTTTTTTCCTATTTTTTTTCCGCCCCCAAGGGATTTTAAAACCTAAGGGAGGGTAAATTTTTGGAAAAGGACCCAAAAAAATTGCCCTTTTGGAAGCGACCTTTGGAAAACACGGAAAACCCAGGGGGCCAAAAAAAGGGGGGGAAAATTAAACCCTTATATGTAATTTAAAAAGGTTAGGTTAAAAAATAACCATTCCACGGGCGGGGTTTAAAAAACCCAGGAAAGTTTTAAAAACTTTTTGGGTGCGGGTTCTCCCCGCCCTGGTTTTTATTTAAAAACCCCTGTTTTCTAAACCTTTGGGTTTAAATTTAAAAAAAACCAGGAAAACCCAATTTTGAACCAAATGTTTTCGGGGGAGAACCCCTCTAAAAAGCTTTATTTTTTTCTTTCCCGGGGACCCAGGTTTAATTTTCCCCCCCCAAAAACAATTATAGTTCAATAACCCTTTTTTTTTTTTCCAGTTAAAAAAAAAGCTTTCCAGGCCGGGGTTTCGAAAAGTTTAAAAAAGGCACTTTTTAAAAGGGGAAAAAGGAAAAACCCAGGGAAAAAGGGCAGCCGGTTTAATTTTGGGGGGAAGGTATTTTGGGTTTGGTTTAAAAAAATTTTTACCGGGGCTTTTTAAACCCCTGGGTTTTAAAAAAAAGGCTTTCCCCCCCGGGAGTTTTTTAAAAAATTGTGGTTTTGGTTAGGAGGAAAAATTTTCAGGAAAAAAAAGGACGTTTTTTAGGGACGCTTTATCAAAGATACCCCGTTGGGAATTTTAAAAACCAACCCCTTTCAACCTTCATGGCACCCCCCCAATTTTAAAATTTTTAATTTAAAATTTTTTTTTTTCCTCACTAAAAAAAGCGTAGTATGTGTTTTTTGGGCTTAAAGGTAGTTTTATATATTTGTGGCCCGGTCGTTTGAAAGAGATGGAAGGAGTGGTTTATATATTGTAGGGTTAAACCCGGGGCCCCCTCCTCCCCCAGTCGGGGTTTTTTTGAAATTTTATTTGGGGGTTTAAAAAAAAACCCTTTTTGGTATTAAGTTTTTAAACTAATGAAAATTTTAAATAAATAAAATAAAATCAATTTAAAAATTAAAAAAAAAATGAATTTATTTTTTGGAAAAGGAAAATTTTTTAATCCAAAAGGGGTTTTGGGGGTTAATTGTTTTTCAGGGGGTATTGGGGGTTGAAAAACCCGGGGACCCATTTTTTGGGAAAAAGGGTTTCCAAATTTTGTTCTTTTTGGAAGTCGTTGCTTTTTCCCGGGGGGCCCTTGGGATTTTTTTGGTAAGAGCTTAGAGGGCGGTTATTTTAACTTTTTTGGCCCCCATTTTTAAAAGGGAAAAGCATGGGAAATAGTGGGGTTTTTTAATGTTGTCCGTTGTTTGAAAAACTGTTTTTTTGGGTGAAGAACCAGTTCCCTGTGTGGAAAAATTGGGGAAAACCCTTTAGGAAAAACCAAAGGTTTAATAACCCCAATTTTGGTTATTTTAAAAAAAAAAGAAAAAATGGCAATTTTTGGGGAAATTTTAAAAGGTTTTTTTTTAATCAAAGGGGGGGAGTTGGGGGGGAAAACCAAGAGGGGGGTTGTTTGGGGGTTTGGCGGTTTGGTGGAAACCCAGGGGGTTTGGAGGAAGAGCCCGGTGGGGGGGGTAAGACCCAAAGGGGGGGGTTTTGGGAGGGGGAGACGGGTTTGGCCTTTTGGTTTGGAGACCCCTTTGGGTTGAGACAGGGGTTTGGGGCCAGGGGGGTTTTTTGGGAGGTGGGGAAGGGGGGAGGAGACCGGGTGGGTTGAAAGGCGGGTTTGGTTTGGGGGAAAAAGACCCAAAAGTGGGTTTTGAATTATGAGCAGGGGGTGGTGGGGAGACCCAAAATTTGGGGTTGAGGAACAGGGGGTTTGGTGGGTGGAGAGAAAAGTGGGGAGCCCCGGGGGTTGGGGGTTTGGGGTTTCTTGGAATGGGGAGAAAAAGGGGGGGGAGACCCCCAATTGGGGGGTTGGAGAGAAATTGGGTTTTTGAGGAAGGGGGGTTTTGGGGGTTTGGAGACCCAAAAAGGGTGGTTGGGGAGAGCCCGGTGGTGGTGGGACCCAAAGGTGGGTTTGGGACAGGTGGGGGGTGGAGGGCCAAAAGGGGGGTTGAGAAGGGGGGGGTTTGGAGGGCCGGGTTGGGTTAAAACAGGTGGTGGTGGAGACCCAAAGTGGGTTGAAAACAGGTGGTGGTGGAGGGGCAAGGGGGGTTTGGGAGACAGGGGGGGTGGGGGACCCAAAGTGGGTTGAGACAGGTGGTGGTGGAGGGGCCAAAAGGGGGTTGGGGACAGGTGGGTGGTGGAGAGCCAATTTGGGTTGGATGGTGGTGGAGACCCAGGGGGGTTTGGGAGAATTGTGGTGGTGGAACCCCAAGTGGGTTGGACGGGGGGGTGGTGGAGAGCCAAGTGGGTTGGGAAGGTGGGGGGTGGGAGCCGGTGGGTTGAGACGGGGTGGGGGGTGGAAAAGCCAAGGGGTTTGGGGAGACGGGTTGGTGGTGGGGACCCAAAGTGGGAGAACAGGTGGTGGGGAGGGGAAAAAAGGTGGGTTGAGACGGGTTTGGGGGGTGGAGAGCCAAGGGGGTTTTGAGGACAGGTGGTGGTGGAGACCCCAAAGGGGGTTTTTGGGGACGGTGGTGGAGACCCAAGTGGGGAGACGGGGTGGTGGGGGGAGGCCGGGGTGGGTTGAGGAAAGGTGGGGTGGAGAGCCCGGTGGGTTGAGACGGTGTTGGGGGAGAGCCGGGGGGTTGGGGACGGGTTTGGGTTTGGTGGAGGGGCCAGGTGGGTTGAAAAGGTTGGGTGGAGAGCCAGGTGGGTTGAGACAGGTGGTGGTGGAGAGCCGGTGGGTTGAAAACGGGTTTGGGGGTTGGGAGAGCCAGGTGGGTTGGGGACGGGGGGGTTTGGTTTGGAACCCGGGGTGGGTTGAGACAGGTGGGGGGTTGGGGAGGCCAGGGGGGTTTTTGGGGACGGTGGTGGGGGAGACCCAGGTGGGTTGAGACAGGTTGGGGGTGGAGAGCCGGGGGGGTTTTGGGGGACAGGTGGTGGTGGAAAAGCCAGGTGGGTTGGGAAGGTGGTGGTGGGGGAGCCAGGTGGGTTGAGAAGGGGGGGGTTGGACAGGTGGTGGTGGAAACCCAGGGGGGTTGAAAACAGGTGGGGGTTTAGAAAGCAGGGGGTTTTTGAGAAGATGGTGGGTGGGGGGAGCCAGGGGGGTTGAGACAGGTGGGGTGGAGAGCCGGTGGGTTGGGGACGGTGGGGTGGAAACCGGTGGGGGGAAGGACAGGTGGGGGGGTTTTGGAAAAAAGGGCCGGGGGGGGTTTGAGGACGAGGGGGTGGTGGACCCCCCAGGGGGGTTTTTTGGGAGCCCAGGGGGGTGGTGGGACCCAGGTGGGTTGGGGACAGGTGGGGTTTGGGGAAAGACCCCAGGGGGGGTTTTGAGAAGGGTGGTGGTGGGAGAGCCGGGTTTGGGTTTTTTGGGAAGGTGGGGGGTTTGGGAGGCCAGGTGGGGGGAAGACGGTTTGGTGGGGGGGAGGGGGCCAAGGGGTGGGTTTTTTTAAACAGGTTGGGGGGTTTGGGAGGCCAGGGGGTTTTGGGGGGACAGGTGGTGGTTGTTTTGTCTCGGGTTTAAGGTTTTTGGTTTCGAGACCCAAGTGGGGTTGAGACAGGTGGGGGGGTGGAGGGCCGGGTTGGTTTGAGACAGGTGGGGGGGCTGTTTCTTATCTCAGGAAAGGTTTGTTTTTCGAGGGGGCCAGGGGGTTTTGAGCAGGTGGGGTGGTTGTTTCTGTCTCAGGTAAAGGAGGGGAGAAGGCCAGGGGGGTTTTTGGGTTGAGACAGGGGGGTTTTTTTGTTTCGTCTCAGGTAAGGTGGGGGGGTTGGAAAAGAAAGGGGGTTTTTTAAAGACAGATGGGGGTTGCTTTTTCTCAGGTAGGGTCTCGGTGGGAGAGAAAGGGGGGGGTTTGGGGACGGGTTTGGGGGAGGGTTTTCTGCTCAGAAAAGGTTTCTGGGTGGAAAGCAAGGTGATTTTGAAAACAGGTGGGGGCCGGGTTTCTGTCCAGGAAAGGTAGGGGGTTGGGGAGAGCAATTTTGGGGTTTTGGGGAACAGTTGGTTGTTTCTGTCTCAGGTGGGGTTCGGGGGGAGAGAAAGGTGGGTTGAGAAAGAGGGTTTTTTTTCTGTCTAGGTGGGGTCCTCGGTGGGAGAGAAAGGGTGGGTTAAAAAAAGAGGGGGTTGTTTCTTTCTGGTGGGGTCTCTGTGGGGGGAAAGGGGGTTGAGACGAGGGTTTGGGTTTCTGTCTCAGGTGGGGTCTCGGTGGAGAGCAATGGTGGGTTGGGAAAAATGGTTGTTTCTGTCTCGGGGGGGGTTTCGGGGGAAAGAGCAAGGTGGGTTGTAAACAGTTGGGGGTTTTTTCCCGGGTTTCGGGTGGGGTCCCCGGTGGGGAAAGGGGGTTTTAAAGGCAGGATGGTTTTTCTGTCTCAGGTGGGGTCTCGGTGGAGAGCAAGGGGGGTTTGAACAGGGGGTTGTTTCTGTCTCAGGTGGGGTCTCGGTGGAGGCAAGGGGGGTTTGGGAAGGCGGGATGGGGGTTGTTTCTGTCTCGGGTTTTTGGGGGTCTCGGTGGAGGGGCAAGGGGGGTTTTTTTAAAGGACGGGGTCGTCGTTCTGCCCTCAGGAAAGGGGTAACCGCGTGGGGAGGGTTTGGTTTAGTTAATGTCAGAAATTTGATGGTTAGTGGCTGATGGGGGGTCCCTTTAAGTTACCCAACTCTGTCAGCACGTTTGTGGTTTTCCCAAAACCCCACAGGGTAAAAATTTATTTTCCCTTAAAATTCCCCAGGCAACCGGGTTTTATGGAGATTTGGTGTGAATTTTTTGGGGAAGCGCTAAAACTCGTGGGGATTAAAAAAACCCCTTTTGGGGGGAAGGGGGTGGAAGGTTTCAGGTGAATTCAAGGAATGGGCAAGTTTCCAGTTCCCTCATCGGGAACCCTTCACCAGGGGCCCCACAGAACCTCCCTTGAGGGGCCCGAGGTGTGAAAAATTGCCTTCCAGTACAAAGGTTTCCAAAGGTGTCTAATCTGACTAAAGGAAATTAAAATCAGGACCTGAGGAATTAAAAAAAAGAAAGATAAAAAATACGTACAGGAGAGGTGAAACGGTGAAGTCTTAGTTTAATATTGGGATTTTGCACCCCATACCCTCCCCCGTGGGCGGTTTGTCAAAAAAATTACGGGGGTACATTTAAAGGGTTCCCGGGGCTGGACCCCAGAAATTATGTTTGGTTTTAGCTCGTTAAAAAGGTAATGAACTCCAGGTTAGATCTGGGGCACAAATGGCAGGTTTTCAAAGGGGGAAATTTAACTCCAGGTGTTTTGGTCACAATCAAGGCAGGGTTTCAAGGTAATGAAAATCCCGGTAGATTGGTCCCGTATGACAAGTTACAAAGGTTTATGAACCCTCTTTCCTCCTTTTTACATGGTTTTCGTCCAAAATAGGGAAAGGGCCAACCCAAGGGGAGAATATTAACCTATACACCCCTATGTTGGTTTTTTACCCAAACAAAATATTAACAACACAAAAAAAGTAGGGTTTTCCCAGAGCAGGTTTGGGGAAACCCGTATCGGGAAGGGAAATTTCGTGACTCCCCGCTTACCTTTTAAGTATCCGCTGGGTATAAACTGCTTTTCCGCTGCTAAAACCCCCTGCTATTCCCCGTGCTATCCAGCTGTACCTAGAGCTTCCCCGCTGTATCCAGCTGCTATCCCGGTGGGGGGGTTAAACGGAAAAAATTTTCCCCTTTTGGAAAAATCCCCCTTGAGCCACACTACCCCAAAAATTTATACAAAAATGTCCCTCACCTGGGCGTTATCCCCTTTCATAAACATGGCGTATGAAAACAGTATGTAAAGTTTTACGTGTTTTTAATTTTCTGCTTGTGTATTTTTTGTATTGTGTATGATAAAAAAGGTGATAAAACTGGAAACCCAAATTTTTAAAATCTGAAAAGTGGTTTTAAATGTGCTATCCCAGAAAAGGGATCCCTGTATCCCACTAGCCTAGCCTTTCTCTACTTATATTAAAATTAATATTTAAAATTTTTAAAACCATACGTTTTCAAAAGGGAGCACTTTATAAAAAAGTGTGTGTGTGTAATGTGGGGTGTGTGTTTTGTTTTGTGGTGTTATAACCCAAATTTTTCTCAACCCCCAAAATTTTGGGTTTTTAGGGGTCGGGGACTCAGTCCTGGCCCCCCCTCTTCACTGACGCTAATAGGTCCCCCTCTCTCTTTTCTCTGATTCCCGAGCTGTATCCTTTCCCTTTTTAAAACCCATGTATGGGTTTCCCGGGCCCCCAAATTTTTTTTACTTGCTAGGCCCATTTCCTTCCCGAAAATTTTATGACTGAAGGGAAATTTCTTCGTAACGTCCCCCGTGGGCTCGTCTGAGTCTTCAGTTTCCAGTTGGGGCCCCCTTTTCCCCGTGTCCCCCCTTTGGAACTCCTTTTTTCTGTCCACCTTGGGCTTTTCCCCGAAATATTTGTATGTCGTAATCATGGCTCCCCGACCCTTCTGTCCCCAGTGTCCCTCAGTCCGATTTCCCTCAAACCCTTTCCCCGGGACGACATTCCCTTGAGTCGGGGGCTAGCCTTTTTTGGGGGGGAAAAAATTTTTTACTTTTCTTTAATTCTTTACGTTTCTTGACCAGGTTTTGGGTTTTCCCGACTGGTGCTGATAATCCAGTATGGGCCTAACATACACAGTTTAAATGTCTTGAAGATTCCCTTATTTAAAGGGATCGGAACGTATTCTCAGGGTTTTCCAAAAAGGGGCCCCTAGGGTGCAGCAGTTTTTTGGTGTGTGTTACCTCCGGTGAAGTGCCCCGGTGTTATGGTTAACCCCCAAGGGCTTTTTTCCCCCGGGGGAGCTCTGTAGTCTTTGTCCACCAGCCATACTCTGGGCTGCGGTCTTCTTTGCCCATCCCCAATCTTCATTTACTTTGCATTTGGTGGATTGAATTCGAAAAAGCCAGTTAATGGACCACTGTCCGCCCGTCCAGGTCTCTTTGCAGTCCTGCCCCATCCCCGTTTCCCATTTAATTCTCTCTTCAAAAATTTTACATTTTTCTGGAACAAGGAACTTAAAAGTCATTCCTTTCCCTCTGTCGTTCACATATATCAAAAATAGCATGGTTCCCAGAACTGACCCCTTTTGGGACCCCCCTCGTAAAGGGGCCCAAGTTTATTTCCTCTTCACGTACCATGGAAATCGTTTCTGCCCCCCTTGTAATGTATTCCCCCGTTTCCCTTGCAGTTTCCCTCCCCTTTTCAGCGGGCCCGATCCTCCAGCTTCTGCAAATAAATTTTTTTGTTGGGGGCTGTGTTTAAAGGCCTTCCCCGCAGTCTAGGAAAACGCCAGTCTACCCAACCCCCCCCTTCCCCGTGTCTTACTTCGTTACCTTGTCATAAAACTCCAGGAGGTTTGTGATAAAGGGTTTTTCTTCCCTTTAACCCATGTGGTTTTTTATTTTTAATCTTGTTTTCCCTTTTCCCGGGGGTTGAAACCCCTCTCCTTCCCGAAAATCTTCTCCATGGGGCTTTGCCCCACAAAAATGGGCAGAGACCCCAGGGCTGTAGTTTTGCGCCTCGTTTCTGTTTCCTTTATTAAAATGGGGACTTTCATTAGCTGTCTTCCATTTCTCAGGTAGTTGCCCCGTTTCAAGGGATGTGTTGAAGATTTTGGTTAAAAGGCACGCACAGGAAACTCTGCTCCCCTTTTTTAAGGAAACCCCCGGGGAGATGTGGGTGGTGTGTTTGTGGTGTGTGTGTGTGTTTTGGTTTTGTGTGTGTAAAACTCACCTATATGTTGTTTTTTACAAAGGTTTTATTTACAGCTCCCGGGCCCCCCCTGTGTGCATTTTATATTTTTGTGCCTATCGTTGGGTTTTTGTGTGTGGGCTGCGGTTATTTGGGCAAAGGTATGGTGTACGTATTACGTGGGAAATACGCTTTTGCGTGCGTATAAAGTGAAACGTGCATAAAAAGGGTTTTTTAATTTTTTTTGTTTTCGTATAGGTGCTTAATTTTGGGCACTAGTTCTTTTGTAAGCCTCGCATATGAAAACTTTACATATGTGTTTTGTGAGCATTTGTTTCTGTTTTTGTGTGCCTGTGTACGGTTGCATTTGTGTGTGCTTTAAAGTACCCCCATGTACTTTAAGAAAAATTTTTCTTAATAATGCCTTTCGGGAAATTAAAAAAGGGCACACGGATACGTTAAAATATATACATAAACCCGTATGTGTGCCCTGTGTATACCGTTAATGTACTCGAAAAGGGCCAAAAATGGGTTTAAAGTTGTGACATCGGGGTACATGGCGTTGTGAGGGCAAAAAATACATTTTCAGTATTATTTAAAAGCATTTTTCCGAGGCAAAGGAGGTTCCACGCTTTGTGAGGAAAAGTGTTAATTGTTTCCCGCTTAATATTTAATTACTCCCACGTTTAAAATTTTTATATATTTTATATATATTATATATATTTTTTAAAATATATATTTATATATATATTATATATAAAATATATATATATATACGGGAGGGGGGGAAGTTTGGGTGAGGGGAAAAAGGACTATTGGGAGGGGAAAAGGGGGGGCTGTGCAAAAAATGAGTAGTGGGGGGGTTGAAGAGGGTTTTGGGAAAAGTTTTAAAAAAGCATTTTTAGAATGTGGGGCAGAAAAATTTGTGGGGGTTTTTGGAAAGGGGGGGGGCAGGGGGAAAGAGGGGGTGATTGGGGGAAAAAGATGAAGTTTAAAGGGGGGGGGGGGATAAAAAAAGAAAAAGGTTTTGCTTTTTGAGAAGGGTTTTTTTCAAAAGGGAGAAGTGTTATAAAAAGAGCAGAGTTTATGGAGAGTAAAAGAAAGGTAGAGTGGTGAGAGAGTGCAAAAGGAGAGCAGATGATAGAGTGGGAGAGGCACTGTCAAGAAATTTTAATGAAAATAAGAAAAAATTTTGGAGTGAGTTAAACAAGTTAAGAAAGCCTAGGGAAAATATGGATTTGTCAGTTAAAAACAGACTAGGGGAGTTAGTAGATGGGGAGATGGAGGTATTAGGTAGATGGCGAGAATATTTTGAGGAACTTTTAAATGTTAAGGAAGAAACAGAGGCAGTAATTTCATGCACTGGTCAGGGAGGTATACCATATTTTAGGAGTGAAGAAGAGAAGAATATAAGTGTGGGGGAGGTACGTGAGGCATTACGTAAAATGAAAGGGGGTAAAGCAGCTGGAACTGATGGGATCATGACAGAAATGTTAAAAGCAGGGGGGGATATAGTGTTGGAGTGGTTGGTACTTCTGTTTAATAAATGTATGAAAGAGGGGAAGGTACCTAGGGATTGGCGGAGAGCATGTATAGTCCCTTTATATAAAGGGAAAGGGGACAAAAGAGACTGTAAAAATTATAGAGGAATAAGCTTACTGAGTATACCAGGAAAAGTGTACGGTAGGGTTATAATTGAAAGAATTAGAGGTAAGACAGAATGGAGGTTTGCGGATGAGCAAGGAGGTTTCAGAGTGGGTAGGGGATGTTTAGATCAAGTGTTTACATTGAAGCATATATGTGAATAGTATTTAGATAAAGGTAGGGAAGTTTTTATTGCATTTATGGATTTAGAAAAGGCATATGATAGAGTGGATAGAGGAGCAATGTGGCAGATGTTGCAAGTATATGGAATAGGTGGTAAGTTATTAAATGCTGTAAAGAGTTTTTATGAGGATAGTGAGGCTCAGGTTAGGGTGTGTTAGAAGAGAGGGAGACTACTTCCCGGTAAAAGTAGGTCTTAGACAGGGATGTGTAATGTCACCATGGTTGTTTAATATATTTATAGATGGGGTTGTAAAGGAAGTAAATGCTAGCGTGTTCGGGAGAGGGGTGGGATTAAATTTTGGGGAATCAAATTCAAAATGGGAATTGACACAGTTACTTTTTGCTGATGATACTGTGCTTATGGGAGATTCTAAAGAAAAATTGCAAAGGTTAGTGGATGAGTTTGGGAATGTGTGTAAAGGTAGAAAGTTGAAAGTGAACATAGAAAAGAGTAAGGTGATGAGGGTGTCAAATGATTTAGATCAAGAAAAATTGGATATCAAATTGGGGAGGAGGAGTATGGAAGAAGTGAATGTTTTCAGATACTTGGGAGTTGACGTGTCGGCGGATGGATTTATGAAGGATGAGGTTAATCATAGAATTGATGAGGGAAAAAAGGTGAGTGGTGCGTTAAGGTATATGTGGAGTCAAAAAACGTTATCTATGGAGGCAAAGAAGGGAATGTATGAAAGTATAGTAGTACCAACACTCTTATATGGGTGTGAAGCTTGGATGGTAAATGCAGCAGCGAGGAGACGGTTGGAGGCAGTGGAGATGTCCTGTTTAAGGGCAATGTGTGGTGTAAATATTATGCAGAAAATTCGGAGTGTGGAAGTTAGGAGAAGGTGTGGAGTTAATAAAAGTATTAGTCAGAGGGCAGAAGAGGGGTTGTTGAGGTGGTTTGGTCATTTAGAGAGAATGGATCAAAGTAGAATGACATGGAAAGTATATAAATCTATAGGGGAAGGAAGGCGGGGTAGGGGTCGTCCTCGAAAGGGTTGGAGAGAGGGGGTAAAGGAGGTTTTGTGGGCAAGGGGCTTGGACTTCCAGCAAGCGTGCGTGAGCGTGTTAGATAGGAGTGAATGGAGACGAATGGTACTTGGGACCTGACGATCTGTTGGAGTGTGAGCAGGGTAATATTTAGTGAAGGGATTCAGGGAAACCGGTTATTTTCATATAGTCGGACTTGAGTTATGGAAATGGGAAGCACAATGCCTGCGCTATAAAGGAGGGGTTTGGGATATTGGCAGTTTGGAGGGATATGTTGTGTGTCTTTATATGTGTATGCTTCTGGACTGTTGTATTCTGAGCACCTCTGCAAAAACAGTGATAATGTGCGAGTGTGATGAAAGTGTTGAATGATGATGAAAGTATTTTCTTTTTGGGGATTTTCTTTCTTTTTTTTGGGTCACCCTGCCTCGGTGGGAAACGGCCGACTTGTTGAAAAAAAAAAAAAATATATATATATATATATATATATATATATATATATATTATATATATATATATATATATATATATATATATATATATATATATATATATATATATATATGTCGTGCCGAATATGTAAAACAGGTCAATTAGTAAGAACTCATTTAAAATTAAGTTCTTTCTAAAAAAAATTCTTATACGTTTAAAGATATATTTTTTTCATTAATGTTAATGTAAAAAAATTTAATTTTGCACCACAAGAATCTTAGAAAACTTACCTAACCTTATTATAAAAACGCAATTTATTTTAGCCTAACCCAACTAAATATATTTTAAATACGTTTACAATAATTTAATACTAAACAAACACAATGCAATATATTTTTTTCGTAAGGTTCAGAATAAATTTGGCGAAATTATTGCATACACAAATTTTCACTTGTCCTGTATGGCAAGATGAGCGTTACTATTTAAGCCAAGATCGCAAGTTCTGCCTATTCGGCACGACATATATATACAGTATATATATATATATATTTTATTATATATATATATATATATATATATATATAAAATATATATATATATATTATGTCGTGCCGATATGTAAAAACTGGTCAATTAGCAAGAACTCATTTAAAATTACGTCCTTTCTGAAATTTTCTCTTATACGTTTAAACACATATTTTTTCATTAATGTTAATGTAAAAATTTTTAATTTTTCACCAAAAGAATCTTAGAAAACTTACCTAACCTTATTATAACAAGCGCAATTTATTTTAGCCTAACCCAACGAAATATGTTTTAAAATACATTTACAATAATTTAGTACTAAACAAACACAATCAAATATATTTTTTTCGTTAGGTTCAGAACGATTTTGGCGAAATTATTGCATACACAAATTTTCACTTGTCCTGTATGGCAAGATGAGCGTTACTATTTAAGCCAAGATCGCAAGTTCTGCCTTTTCGGCACGACATATATATAATATTTATATATATATATATATGATATAAATATTATATAGTATATA
>NW_026505442.1:0-17460 GCF_026875155.1 Cherax quadricarinatus
GCTCCCCAAAAGGAATTTAAAACCAAACCCCCTTCCCGCGGTGTCATTACAACCGTTTGCCTCAGCCAATGAAACATATCTCCATATAAAATTCAGTACTTTCCTTTGCATTTGGGCCGCACATCTTCGCCATCAATGGGTACACCACAGCCACGTGCCACAATTTAAAGGATAAATGAGTGTATTAACTACAATGACTCTCTGTTGTATAGTCAAACCACTCGTTCTTATTCCCCCTAACCTAAGCAATACGCTTTGCACTACCCTTTTAGAATTTGCCTCTCGAGCCCCCTGCGCTGCCCCTCTGTACAATACTCCACAAATTTTTATCTGCTCTACTACCTGCCATCCATACTTTTTTCCCAGTTCCCCTCCCACCCATGACCCCACCTCCAGTAATTTCGACTTCTCAACTATTAACATTCATACCTGTTGCTCCACTAAATATTTCAACAATTCTACTTACATTCTTTAACCCCTCCTCTCCCCCACTAAGACCGTCGTGTCATCCACATAACCAACTATACCCGTAGCACCCCTAATTCTTACCTCCCCCTCACTTACTCCAACTTTTCATCAACCTATATAATGGGTCTTGCAAACATGCAAATAGGATCTGAGACATGGGGCATCCCTGCCTCAGCCCCCTACCCATACTAACCATCTTCCCCACCCTTCCATTAATTTGCACTCGTATTTCTGCACCTCTATATAAAGTTTCCGCCCACTGCACAATTTCCTCACCGAAACCCAATCTTCCTCATGATCATCCATAATGTCTCTCTCTCTACACAATCATAAAGCCGCCTTCCAATCCAACGCAAGAACACCTCCACCATCCATCCTACGCTCCTCTATATAACCTTTTATCCTCCCAATGCCCACTAAACATTGTTCTCCCTGGCACACCCATCTGTCCCCCATCTATAACCTTCCCAATTACTTTACGCAATCTATTACCTAACACCCTGGCAAACAATTTATAATCCCCGCACATTAATGATAAACCTCTATAATCTAGGATGCTATTCTGTACTTCCCCCTTTGGAACCATAACTACTACACCTGTCCTTTGTGTTAGACTCATGCTTCCCTTATCCTTCATTACATTCATCAACTGCACCAAGAAATTCCTTCATGACATCCCAGTTGCTCAAATAAAATTCATTTGGGATTCCATCTATCCCAGGTGCTTTCCCGACACTCATCCTTTTAAGCCGTCCACCTTCCTCTTCATCTATAGGCCCTTCTATCATCGCTCTATCTGCTGACTCTAGGTTTCTCTGTATCCCTTCTCTAAAAGCTTCATATTGCTATCTTCTGTTTCCCCCTTCATATATATCTCAAACCTACTTTTCTGCATAACCACTCATACTTTCCGTAGTTACTAACCTTGTCCCATCATATACCTCCCAATACGTATGTAGTCCAATCTTCATCATAGTCATTTTCTTCTCGTCGGTCTTTAATCGACGCAATACACAGGCGGATGGCTTATCTCCCCATAAAACATCTTCAATCCACCTATCTTTCCTCCACCATCAAATCTTGCATTCTGCATTTCCATTAATTGCGCTCTTTGATGCCCTCAAATTCTCTTGTACTGGATAAACCCCACGAAATCTTCATAGACACTGTTTAGCTGCCCTTCCAAAAATATCATCTGTAAGCCATATTTCCATTTGACTTACCTTCCTTTCCTTTCCTCGTTAAAAATTTTTGATTTCCTTGTTTGGCATATTCTCCACCATCGTAGTATATCACCTCCTTTTCTCCCTTGGTCCACTCTTTGTCCACCACTCCAACCAAAATCTATCACGTCTCCAGCTCATCTAACAATTCTCACATTAAGTTTCCAATAACTCATGTAACGCTTTGGTAAACCATCCATCCCCACATCCACGACACTCCTTCTATGATCTGAAAACACTACATTTATAGTTTTGTTTGTAGCCACCTGTAACCCGGGGAGGGAAGCATAAATACGATCTAGTCGTGCCGCAATCCTCTCCTCACTTAAGTATGTCCACGTGCCACCCTCCCCCCTCACAAACATCCTCTAAGCCAGCTCCCCCTAAAACATTCGTCGGACCCCAAAAACACACCCTGCATCCTTGCTCTCATCTTTTTAACGTATCACACTATTCCAATCCCCTCCAAATAATGATTAAACAGGTAAACCCCGCATATGATAAATTCGTGTGTCCCTTACAATTTCCTCTTAACACGTCTATTTACTGTCCGCCGGCATGTTTACACTACAAAACACACAGTTACCCCACCCCAGGTCCCATCCACCCTCGCAAACTCTCCATCTCCCTTTTCCAATGTAAAAATGGTAAGGATGGTTTCTCATTTATTAAAACAGCAGCACCTCCGTAAGTGCCCAGTATACCAGCATAAACTTTATATCCATCTACCAACAAATCTATTTCCATAACCTAACATTATGCTTCTTGTAAAAATACTACTTGTATGCCAAGTCTCTTTAAAAAATCACTAAAATATCTTACGCTTTACATCAGCCCTTAGGCCGTTACATTTAAGGTTAGACACTTTAAAAATGCTTTCGGGGCTTTACCAATTCGACGATTTCCTTGCGTTTCCTTACGGTTTTTGCTGAACAATTCTTTTCGCTTGTCCTCCTTTCTTTGCTCACCTATCCTCTGCCCTTCCCCCACCCCCTGTATTTTTTTTTTTCACATCCACTGATCGTTTCTTACCAGTTCGTTGCGCTTGGTGTGAGGAAATCATCTTATCAAGAAGCCCTGCCTCTCTCTTAGTGATGCCTCAAACTATGTGGCATTCACTCATCTACAAATTCTTAGTTGTGTACTTCTCACCACAAACCCTCACTATTCATATTTGATTGCCTTCCCCATCACCCACATTACTCACTCTTCTATTCCTTCTCACCTTATAAGTTTCCCATCGACACCATGCTTAGTGTCTCGCCTATTATGATTACCTAAGAATTCTTGAATAACATTATCTATTGTAGACGTAAACTGACTACCCAAATACACTCGTCTCACCTTCATACTCCAAAAAACGCATATTCCAAATAACCTGTGAAGGACCTCGGTTATGCTTAAACATTCTTCGGATTGTCCTCCACGTTTTACACCATGTTCTTATGATCTTGAAGATGTCCCCTGTAGACTGGGTCGTCACTCTCTCTCCTTCCACCACACCTTTTCCCTCTCCATAATTCTCAGGTGGCGATCGACGAGGACAACTTTGCTGCCATTGTTTTCAAAGGCTCCTCACTGTCTACAGGTTCGTTCTTTGCCCCGAATATGTTACATATACCTGTATTCTAAAGTCACTCGAGTCCAATTTGATGGTATAGATTTGCCGCAAAAGTACATTTTAGAGGGTAAGGAGGCCTCACGAAGTCCAGCTTACATAAATAAGACACCTTCCAACTGATGCCTGATGTATAACACCCATACTCGTTGAATGTTGATTTTATATCTTCTTCATCCGCCTTCCAAATGGGACTTTCCGAACTTTACCAAGTATAATTCTTGGATACGTCCCTCATTCGTATTCCAATACCAAGGAGTAACCTTCATACACCACGTATGGGATTTTCCACCGTTCTTGTCTATTGGTCGCTTGCCGTCACAAATTTCACAAACTATCCTTGTTGCTCCTTTTAAGGAAATACCATTCAGATCGTCTTTGGATGATTGCAGTAGTATCCCGTAGTATTGCAGGCAGCATAACAGAAGCATTGGTTTGATAAACCGCTCCTTTCAACACCTCAATACACACAGTGTTGATTCTCCGCCTGATAGCCTGCGCCATTCTGTGAAAATCACTCAGTGCTACCAACAGGTGCTAGCTCAACCGCCAACGTCCATCCTCACCAAGGCTGAGTGACGAATGCAGAGGAGCAGGCGCAGCACAACCTCACGGCCCTAGAGCGATGAGGTCAATCTGCACCCCATATTGCCCCCTATCAATTACCTTGCCTATTACCCTCTTGATTCTTTTCCCTAATATTCTCGCAAACAACTTATATTCTCCACCATAAGCGAAAGTGCCGATAATCCATTACCGTTGACTGCTCCCCTTTTCGGTACCAACACCTCAAACTGGCACTCGTCGTTGTCTCTTCCCATTACCTCAGCTTCTTAGTATGTTTAAACAGCCTTACTAAAAAAAAAACTCAATTACCCCCCAATTCTCTTTACGTAAAACTCATTGGCAGTCCGTCTATACCCGGCGCCTTTCCCAAGTCATCTGACAGCGCCTGCCAAATCTCACCACTCCATATCGGCCCCACCTAAAGATTCACCCGATTGGAATCAAGCTCACATTGCACATACTCTCCCATTTCCCTCAATGCCACCTCAGGAAGCCCACGCTTTGCGGATATGACTTAACCAAGGTTCTACTATCCACTCATACCCTCTGTCGTTACAATGCATGACCGGCTCCGCGCTATACCTTCCAACATACAGGTACGTTTAACCCCATCATCACCATCGTCACTTCTCTTTCTCTGGCTCTTAACCACGCAAGGCCGACGGCCGATCACCCCATAACACTTCTTCCATCCTCCCATAAATTTCGGCACAATCAAAAACGCTCGTATTGCAATACCCTAATACTCTTCCTTTAAACCCATGGTCCTGCACTGGATAGCCTTGCTCTCCTCGTGCATAACATAATACGCAGCTGCTTCAAGATATCTTTGAATCCCATACTTTAAACCGATTATTATCTTCCTCCCACGACAATTTTAATTTTCTCTGATACGATTTTTAGCACGAAAATCCCACCAATTTACCAGTTTAATCATTCCCCCGGTTGCCTTCAGCCACCATCCGTTCCCACAATTGCGCAAAAGTCTGACGGACATTCCCTCCACCCTGCAAAAGGCCTCACATTTAAATTCCCAATAACCTTGACCATTCTAGGCAATCCTACCTCCCATTCTAGGTCCACCATTACTCCTCTGTGATCGAAAAAAACCGCATCCACCACACGCACTTGTCTCTATTACTGATCGGGGCACATACAGTCGATCCAGTCTGCCGCCATATCCACGTATAAACGAAAGTATGTTCTACAACACCCTCCCGTCCAAAGTCCATTAACCCCACGCATTTATATAATTCCCCAAAAATCCCAAACAATACCCAGCCCATTGGGTTCACATACCGTACGCTTATCACACAATTCCTAATCACACAATTACAGTTCACCCGGCAAGCACGCATATAATATACTAGGACATCCTTCACAAATTTATTCTTAATAAGCACATCTCCCTCTGCGGAACCATTACTCCACACACCAAAAATCATCTGTACCGTACCCCACCACCCATCTACACGAATAACCCTCCCTCCCCACTCCACAATGCCTCACTACGAAGGGCTAGTTTCCCCTTACAGGATGGCAACTCCTCTTTCAACTTATCGCATGTACACATACACATTATACACCCATTCACCTTCAACTCATAACTGGTCTGTAATGTGTTCCTGCAGAACACCTCGTCAACACTTTACGCACCTAATAATCACTATACCATACACACTTTCTCTCTGATCTCAGCCATTAATGTTCAATGTTCATGCCACTTGAAGCTATAGAGTGGTTTTCCTTCTTGAACCCTGGTACTGTCTTGCCACCGATCGTTTCGTGACTCCTCGGTCCCTCTCCCACCCTTTGAAACGCTCCTTAACCATCTCCTGCCCGTAGGGACGCCTGTGTACTATCTGCGTAACTTCGCCCAGGACTTTTTGCCAGTGCGCTGAGCAGCGTGATCACGGCATCAGGAGTCAGAATGCGCAGCAGGCGCCTTCCGTGATGCTCCCTCGCTTGCATCAGGTCGTCTCGATACATTGCCCGGTGGTCCTCTACCTCCACCGCTTGCATCAAAATTATTTCTTATACCTGCGCAGACCGCAGATCCTTGTTCCCGCCCTGATCCACAACAGACCCAAGAACTAGATCGGGACCCCAAAATTCCCCAATACTTTGCACCCCAATAACCTTTTAAAGCCATGCTAATGGTCTTCCACATCGCTATCACCCCGCAGTCGGGGTTTTCCTTTTCCAACACCTGAGTTTCTTTTCAATGAAGGGGTGTCCCCCCCCCTCGTACACCCTGACCCCCATCTCCTCCGCTCTCCCCCTCCTCACCCGGGGCCCACCTGTGTAGGCGAGTCACATAAGGCAATCCCACTCTTTCTTTTGCTGTATGTCGTTGCCTTTTTCCCATTTTTGCCACGCCTTTTTTACAAGGCCGCAGGTGTCTAGAACCACAAAACCGACAGGCGGCGTTGCCCAGCGTATGCACAAAACCCTGGGTACAAAAATTTTCTGGCGCACACTACAGGAATAGGGAACGTAACTCATCTTCCAGAATACTTTTCCTTCAAATTTCCCTGGTATCCCCCGTGCCCACTTCCCCAAACTTGGCCCTTGAAATGTACCTTTTTTTGCCATCGCAAGAGGGATGTCAGAATCTTCCCCCTCGAACCTTTTCTAATCTTAACCCATGTGTAATGGCGGGGAAACGTCGTGAATCGCAGGTCACAGCGGAGTTAACTGTAAAAAGTAACCCCCTGGTCTTTCTACCACGCTTACACACTTCCAAAAATTTAAACTTGCCAAGATCCTCGTCGTGCCATCACCCGCTACCCATTATCTCCTCGTAGCAATCCATATGTATTCGTATGATTGGGTAGTATAGGCCCATAGAATTCCTGTAAAAGCCCCACGGTAAGCTCAACACAGATTGTTTGATGCTCCCCGGCTTCCCTGCCCCATGTGTGAAAAAAAACTGCCACAATAAACCCCCGGGGGTAGCAGCAGCACCGTCCTCCTAAAGGGGTGAGAGACGAATGTACTGAAAAAAACACAAAGTTCAATTATTATTATTTTTTTTTTTTTTCCCACGGGACAAACCCCTATGTTTCCCCCTCTGGCAGAAAACCCTTGCAGGTAGTGACACAATTCCCTATTTTGATCAGTATATAATTTTTTTCCCCCCAAGATTGGTTCCGGGCGCAAAGGGTATGTATGTATAGGTTGATGACACAAATTAAAGTTCTAGACGTAAGAGCGACCGTGAAAAAACCAGAAAACCCGAGACAAAGAGGCACGCTGACACTGTGAGGAAAAGGGGGGGGGAATTGGTGTTAGGTTTTTTTAAAAACGTTGTCCCTATAAGAACTTTGGGGAGGAGGGGGGAAGGGGTTTTCTCGGGGGGATATAGGCCCTTACATTAGGGGTTTTTTTAAAAATTTGAAAATTAGGTGGGGGGGGCGGGTAGGGATGGTTACAATGTTTATGTTGATGGGCTGTCAGGGGTGGAAAGGGGGTCGCCCCCTGGTATGTAGGGGGTGAATTCTATGAATTTTGGGCGAATGATGTGTATTCAGGGTTTGTAGAGTAACTTAATTAGTTTTGACTTTGCGGGGGACATTTTTCTATGTAGTTTCAAGATTTTTTAATGCTTGTAGAGGTGTCAGTGTGGGGATCCTTGTTTATTAATTTTTCTGTGTTTGATGAACATACTGTTTTTACCTTATTCCAATACTTACGTTAATTGTTTTAGATAAGGTGTCCTACTTTTTAATTTAAAAATGAAAATATTGCTTCGTTGGGTGTTTTGTTAATCATATAATAAAGTTTTTTGGAATGTTGTTTATTGGTTACATAGGTGGGGGGTTTTCAGTATGGGTGGGGAGGGATATTTGTGTTATCTCAAAGTTCATGTTTGTGTGGTTTTTAATGATTTTTTCTGTGAAAGAACTTTTTGTGTCTTATTATCTCTTTTTTGTATTGTTTAAATAAAAAAAAAAAAAAAATTGTCATTTTTTTGGAAATTGGGGTCAGCCCTTTTGCGATACCCCAAAAACTAGTAAAGCAGATTAAAACAGGGAAGTTTTTTGGGGAGCCCAAAAAGAGTAAATCGTGGCTAAAATCACAAGGGTATTAAAAGAGGGAAAAAAACAAAGCTGCTTTTATAGAAAACCGGAAACTTTTAAACAGGGGAAAATAAAAAATTGGGCTGAATGGTATGCCCTGATATGGCCCTGTATCAGAAACTGTAAGGCGGAGATGATGTCCTGGAGTCAGTAAATGGGGGGCGATAGTGCTGTCCTGGGGGGGCAGTAATGGTGAAACGGAGGGGCTGTCCTGGGGGGACAGTAATGGTGATGCTGGGAGATGCCCGTCCTGGGAGATAGAAAAAAGGTGAAGCTGGAGGGGCTGTCAGGGGGCCGAATGGTGAAGCGGAGGTGCTGTCCGGGAGACAGAAATGGGGAAGTGGAGATTTTGTCCAGGGAGTCGGAAAAAACGCAGGAAAAGGGAAAACATATAAATGACCTCATAGGGGAAGGGGCCATGTGGAAAAACAAGTGTAGTCAAAGAAAGAAAAACCAATATTTTTCAAACAGAAATACCGCAGGAAATAGCAAAAAAGAGGGGCCCACTACAATAGTGAGGATTATTCCCAAAAACAACTGGGGGGAGCTCCATTTTTGGTGCTAGGGAGGATAGAATAAGACAGGGAAACTCACCAACAGGGAAACAGTCACAGAAAAAAAAAAGGCAAAAAAGGAAAACCCAAACCTGTGACATACTATGCACTTGGTATCTCTGGCTGGGAAATCTGGAAAAAACGATGGGGCGTGCAACTAGCCACCCTAGAAAATGCATGCCCATATGCAACAGGGGAAATCAAAAATCCCTTCCCGAAGCTTTTTCCCCTGAACTGTGTACCTCTTTAGTACTATCCCTAAGCCCCAAGCTGTAATTTAGGCGATCTCCTTAACTAGTTGTCTTTGTAAAACTTTTGAAAGAAAGATGCTTAACAGACTGTACTACAGAATAAGTTTTAATTTCCCCTACCTCATGGGGTTTATGAAAGGGAAAGTGTGCGAAATTTTTCCACCTTTTTCCTGCACACACCCCTACAGTTTTACCACTTTTTTTGATCTAAAAATTGCATTTGATATTGCGAAAAGAAACCCTTATACTACAAAACTAGCCAAAATGAATTCGGTGGTAGCTTACTCTGCGGATAATGGATACCTGTCAAATAATATCCTCTGTCCCCTTTTCCAAAGGTTCAGAAGTGATTCTAAAGAAAAGTCTTTAGGTACAAACCCCAGGGGGGGGTTCTTAGTCCCTGCTATTTAATTTTGAAAATTAAGCTCTCCTAAATGCTCTACCCGCCTCACTAAAAAATATAGCTATAAGTATGCTGAGATATCATATCATTCAAAGGGCATAAAAAGATGAATCCCTTCTTAATGAAGTTCAAGCAATTTGTAATCGACTAGGTCATAAAATCTTCCCTAAAACTAAGTATTAACAAGCAAACGACATCCCCCCCCCTTATTTGCAGGGGGAAAACATTAGTACGTTAAAACTTACAGTTCTTGGTGAATGTACCCCTTTTTAAAAAATCACTATACCACAACAAACAAGAATGTAAAAGCTAGGCAAAAAGCTCTCAAAGCTGTTTTGTTTGGCCCTACAACCCCCAACTTTGGTGAAAAATGTGAGAATCGGGGAGAATGTTTGTACATAGCCTATGTTAGGCCCCTTAAATTTGGGATTATGCTGCCCCAGTTGAAAATTAGCTAGAAAAAAATTTTCTCTCCGCCCCTTGGAGTTAATGCAAAATAAGCTCTCGGGAAATTTTTTCCCTTGGCTGTCCCAGATCACAAAAGTTTTTAAAACATGAGGAAGGATTTGGTATTTCAAGTACCCAGGGGTAGGATTTTTTGAAATTAACACTGTCCCTCAGAAATTAAAAATGTTGAGAAACGAACCAACACTGTCACAGTGAATCTTACCAAGTTTTCCTAGGGGTTAAATTTAACACACAGTTTAAATTGGTTTGTGAAAACGTCAATTGCTTTTAAGTTTTTAACCTGAAATTAACGTACCTGTAGGAAAACAAGACATTTCACCCCCCAAAGGAAGAGTGTTCATTTAAAATCACATCCCTAAAAGTCCCTCCCAAGAAGCTCTTTTGCTAGTAACCCCTTTCCCTTTAAAAAATTCTTGTTAGAGCAACTGCCCAAGAAAAATTTTCCCCCCACCCCAAAAGCTGGTAGTAACAATTTTAACAAAATTTTAAATATACCGATGGATCTAAAAGGGAGTTTTTTGGGCAGGGCTGCATCTGCCCCTTTTCCCAACCTCCCTAGTTAAGAACGATAATAAATTTGTTGAGTTGGGCCCATAAGAATTAACAACTGGGGTTTACACTGCAAAAAATGAATTGTTTGCAATCCTAATGGGGGCTTTAAAGCAACCAAAGACAATGAGCTTGACTCTATCATTTATTAAATGTTCTGTGTCATTTATGAAGGCTCTTGAATCATATAATGACTTTCCCAAAAACTTTCTCATTGGGGGAAACCAGGTAAGATACCAAAAATTTTGGGAAAAGGAATTAATGTACCAATTTTCTATGGATCCCATCACACATTGGATTACTCCTTCATTTATAAATTTTTAAAATGTTGGCCCAAAAAGAGTATCGAAAGGGGGAATGTAGAATATAAAAAATTTTGGTTTTAACGTGTTTTACATTAGGGGTAAATTAGGGGAAAAAGTAAATAATGAAAAAAATTGTTATAGGAATTTTAGTTTTTAAAACCCCGAGTTGATCTAAAACCCACTATGATAACCGAACGTAGATAAGTATGTTTATGGAAAAGCAACTTTTCAAATTTTTGAAAAAGACGACTGATGTTGGTGGGCCCGGCTTGGGTTGGTTACAAATACTTTTTGGCAGTTTGGGGGACACACAGATGATGATCAAAAAAAATGTAAATTATGTGATCAGGCATAGGGTCACTCTCTTGAAACACTATGTTTTTTAATTGTCCACTTATTGAGGAATACAGAGACAGACAGTATAATAACACTATGTGGACATGTCAAGATATCTTTTTAATGAAAATAAGTACCAGATATCCCTAAGCAAATTTTCCAAAATTTGCTTGTAACAGATAAGTGAACTATAGATATGTAGATATAAATCCATATGTATTCCTGTTAACCCTTTGGGGCCTAGTTCCTAGGCCTTTTATGAAATCCATATGCTCTCGCGCTACCGTCCACAGGATGGATAGGGGGTGCAGAATAAACTAGCCACTTCGGTGACAAAATCTAAATCTAATCTAATCTTCAGTACAGGAAAGATTTGTGCTATAACTTAAATTGCCAGGCATACCATTAAAGGGGACAAAAAGATACAAAACATCCAGGCCATGGGGAAAACCTGGGTAGCCACAGCCACTCAAGAGGGAGAGGTTTTTTAGTGCCAGGAAGGAAAAAAAAACTGGCAGGAAAGGGCCCAGAAATCGTCCCACCAAATCCAGTCATTCCTGGAGTAAAACCCCACAGTCGATGGCCTCCACCCAAACCATCAGATACAGATACTAATGCCGGAAAAAAAAATCGCCCCCAGTACCAACAATACCACCAGTCTGATAACATTCTTCTTTGCAAATATACAGGGTCTAAAGCCAGCAACAAACAACAAAATACCTTTAAATCCGTGACTGCTTGCAGAGGCAAAGGCAATTTTTCGCGGCTTTCACTGAGACCCACATAAAGGATCACTTGGACACCGAAATATGGATCCCGGGTTTTACAACCTATACAGATGTGACAGAGTGAACAGGCAGAAGGGGGGGTTGGCCTGTACATTGCAGAGTCACTTGTTTGCACAGAACTGCTAAATGCCTCAAATGATGTAGTGGAAGTTTTAGCAGTAAAGGTCGAGAACCAAAACCTAGTCATTGTGGTAGTCTACAAGCCTTCCGGGTGCAACATCCCAGCAATTCCAGGAACAGCTGTTAAAAATTGACCACTGTCTGGGAAAACCTTCCAGCTCCTGCACCCAACATCTTGCTCCTGGGGGGTTTCAACTTAAGGCAGCTAAAATGGGGGAATATAGCAAATAAATATTGTTTTCAGTAATAACACCCGGAGGCAGCTCTGATGAAAACTCACACTCACGCGAGCTTTTAAATCTCTGCACAAAATTCAATTTAAACCAGCAAAAAATAGAAGCCTACTAGACTGGAGAATACACTAGACCTCATCTTCACTAACAATGATGATCTGATAAGAAATGTCACCATATAAAAAAACAATTATACTCAGATCACAACATAATTGAGGTTCAGTCATGTATGCGCGGAGCCCCAGACCGGCATAATGATTAGTCACGAGGGAGCATTCACCAAATTCAACTTCAAAACAAAAACATAAAGTCGAACCAAGAAACCAAGTCCTAACCGATATAAGCTGGGGAAGATATACCAAGCAACACAGACCCCAACTTATGCCTAGAACAGATTAATCGGTGGCACTCGATGTATGCACAAGGCTTATTCCTCTAAGAAAAAGGGGAGTAGATGTAAAACAGAAAAAGACAGGCGCTCCCTTTACAGGGGACGAAAAGAATAACAGAGCGGCTAAAAGAGGTCAATATATCTGAAATGCGTAGGGAGACACTGGTCAGAGAAATAGCAAGCATCGAACTTAAGCTAAAAGAATCCTTTTGGATCAGGAATCGTGGGAAGAACTAAAAGCCATAAACGAAATCGAAAGAAACCCAAAGTATTTCTTCTCTTATGCCAAATCAAAAATCGAGAACAACGTCCAGTATTGGGCCCCTACTTAAACAAGATGGTTCCTACACAGATGACAGCAAGGAAATGAGTGAGCTACTCAAGTCCCAATATGACTCAGTTTTTAAGCAAGCCGCTAACCAGACTGAGAGTCGAAGATCAAAATAATTTTTTATGAGCCACAAAATTTGATTAACACATGCCTATCCGATGTTATCCTGACGCCAAATGACTTCGAACAGGCGATAAATGACATGCCCATGCACTCTGCCCCAGGGCCAGACTCATGGAACTCTGTGTTCATCAAGAACTGCAAGAAGCCCCTATCACGAGCCTTTTCCATCCTATGGAGAGGGAGCATGGACACGGGGTCGTCCCACAGTTACTAAAAACAACAGACATAGCCCCACTCCACAAAGGGGGCAGTAAAGCAACAGCAAAGAACTACAGACCAATAGCACTAACATCCCATATCATAAAAAATCTTTGAAAGGGTCCTAAGAAGCAAGATCACCACCCATCTAGAAACCCATCAGTTACACAACCCAGGGCAACATGGGTTTAGAACAGGTCGCTCCTGTCTGTCTCAACTATTGGATCACTACGACAAGGTCCTAAATGCACTAGAAAAACAAAAAGAATGCAGATGTAATATATACAGACTTTGCAAAAGCCTTCAACAAGTGTGACCATGGCGTAATAGCGCACAAAATGTGTGCTAAAGGAATAACAGGAAAAGTCGGTCGATGGATCTATAATTTCCTCACTAACAGAACACAGAGAGTAGTCGTCAACAGAGTAAAGTCCGAGGCAGCTACGGTGAAAAGCTCTGTTCCACAAGGCACAGTACTCGCTCCCATCTTGTTCCTCATCCTCATATCCGACATAGACAAGGATGTCAGCCACAGCACCGTGTCTTCCTTTGCAGATGACACCCAATCTGCATGACTGTGTCTTCCATTGCAGACACTGCAAGGCTCCAGGCGGACATCAAACCCAAATCCCTTTCAGGTGGGCTGAAAAACAAATATGAAGTTCAACATGAGAAATTTCAATTACCAGAAAAAGGTTTAAACGAGGAAATTAAATCTTCACAGAGTAAAAAACAAATTCGGGGCCAAAAAATAGAGCGAAACCCCCAAGTTAAAAAAGGCCGGGGATTGATCTTTGTCGGGGGAATCTCCCCTTTCAAGGACCATAACATTGTATAAATTTGGCATCTGCTAAAAAATAAAGGGATGGATAATGAGAAACCCTTTTCAAAACTAGGGGGGCCCAAGCCCATTTTCACTTTTAAGGTCATTTGGGTTCTTTTTTACCTGGAATATTGCTGCACCTAGAGCCCCTTTTTAAAGGGGGCAGGTAAAATTTTTGCCGCCCTTTAAAAAAATGTACAGAAAATTTTTAAGGGTTTTGCGCATAACGGAGAAAAACACCTCAATTTTTTGGGACGTTTTGAGGTTCCAAAACCCTGTATTCCCTGGAACACAGGGGGGAGAGATACGGTTTATATACACCGGAAAACCCTAGAGGGATAGTACCGAACTTGCAAAACGAAAATCACTCACTACGAAAAGAAAAAGATTTGGGCCCAAGACAACCCACCACCCCCCAATGAAAAACGGGGGTTTCACTAGCACGTTAAGAAAACCATACAATAAGTGTCGGGGGCCCCCGAGACGTTCAACTGCCCCCAGACACAAAGGGGTTCCCAAAACCCCTGGAAAGTCTTTCAAGCTGGCTTTTTGGACAAGCACCTAAAGCCCATTCCCCGGATCAGCCGGGTGTGGCTCGTCTTTGGTTTTTGGTTTGAAAGCCACCCAAGCAGCACCCCGGGTTTGATGGCTCTGATCCACCAGGGGGCCCTGGCCACAGACCGGCCGGGGGGGGCCTTTTGACCCCGGAACTCTCTCCAGGTAAACCCCTGGTTTAATTCATAAACCCTGTACATGTATTTTTTTGGGAAAAATGTTTTTTGCCTTAAGTTCTTTTTTTTTCGTTTGGCAGAATAGTTTTGGGGGCATATGGGGTGAAACCCCCTTTTTTTCAGTTAATTTGTTTGAGGCCATACTGTTTTTTTATTTTTTTTTAAACTGTTTTTTTTCCGGTTTTTTTAAATTTAAAATATAAAAAAAAAATAGGTTGATAAACCCTGCCGGGTTTTACACCCTTTTTTTTATTCAAATTTTTAAAACTTTTAAAACAAGACAGTTTTTTTCCCAAATTTTCTAAAATGTTGTTTAATTAAAACTTTCCCTTTTCCATTCCATCTGCACAATTCTTCAGCAATCTTTTTCACATTTTAAAACCCACAATTTGTACAATAAAATTTAACTTTTCAAACCATTAAAAATAACTTTAATTCATTAGGGTTCCGGTTCTTTGATTCAAATTTAAAACAAAGGGCCCCCGTAACATGGCCCTTTTTTTTGGCCCGTTTAAAGAATTCTTTTCATTACCTAAAAACCCCGGACTTTTCAGCCCCATTACTCCTCAGATCCAGTATGGTTTGTGAATTATTAATCACTGATTATACAACCCTTTAAATAGGCGTTTAAGAAATAATTCTTGCACTTTAAACCTTTTTAAATCCAAAACCACCATGTGCTAGCAATTAACTGGGCTAATTATCATCCACCACCGAAACGATTTTAAAATTTTTGTTTTTTTATACCCACTTTCTTTAATCAGTCACTTAATTTTAAAGTAATTAAATTTTAATTAATTTTTTCCCCTGATTGCATCCGGGGTTTAAGGGAAGGGGCCAGTGGGGAGATATGGAAAATTTTTTTTAGGGGTGGGTTTCCCGTATGTACCTCAGCATTAATTTTCAACAAAATAAATCCCCATTGGAGGGCAACCCAAAATTGTTTTTCCCTTTGTCACCCCGTGTAGATTGAGAGGGAAAAATTCAACCCCCCCTGGTCCTCAAGGTCGGGGCCCCCATTGGAAAAGGCCCGGGGGGCCCGGGGGAATAAACCGGGGAATTTTAAAAATAAATTTAAAAATGTTTTAAAACCCTAGGAAAGGGTTTTGGATGGTTTTCCCATGACCTTATATATGGGGGCTACAGCTTAAAATCTGGTGGTCCAAATTGTGTAGCCGGAAAAAACCATATATATTGGGTTTATCCAAACTGGATCATCCATATATAATTGGTGACCCAAATACTCAAGTCACCCCCCAAGTAGGGTGGATCCCCATAATGGGGCATCGACACCAAAGCCCAACCCTTCTAGGGTAGGGTAGGTGCCTGAGCCCGAGCCTTTAGCTCATAAGACTGTCATTCCCATTAGCCCCCTTGGGGCGGGGATGGCAGACCAGAGAGGCCTAGCTTGTGGCTAGGCCTGGGGACAGTTGGTCCCAAAGATGAGGAGGTACTTGTGCCTCCTCCCATGGGAGACTTAGGTCTCAGACACTCCCTAAAGAGGGAGCCAAGGCCGGGCCACCACTTGGAAAAGGCCCGGGCCGGGAGAATACCGGCTAATATTTAATAATAATAATAATGTTTAAGAAGACATCGACACCATGCCTAACCCTTCTAGGGTAGGGTAGGTGCCTGAGCCCGAGCCTTTAGCTCACAAGACTGTCATTCCCATTTGTCCCCTTGGGGCGGGGATGGCAGACCAGAGAGGCCTAGCTTGTGGCTAGGCCTGGGGACAGTTGGTCCCAAAGATGAGGAGGTACTTGTTTACCTGGAGTTTACCTGGAGAGAGTTTCGGGGGTCAACGCCCCCGCGGCCCGGTCTGTGACCAGGCCTCCTGGTGGATCAGCTCCTGATCAACCAGGCTGTTGCTGCTGGCTGCACGCAAACCAACGTACGAGCCACAGCCCGGCTGATCCGGAACTGACTTTAGGTGATTGTCCAGTGCCAGCTTGAAGACTGCCAGGGGTCTGTTGGTAATCCCCCTTATGTATGCTGGGAGGCAGTTGAACAGTCTCGGGCCCCTGACACTTATTGTATGGTCTCTTAACGTGCTAGTGACACCCTGCTTTTCATTGGGGGATGGTGCATCGTCTGCCAAGTCTTTTGCTTTCGTAGTGAGTGATTTTCGTGTGCAAGTTCGGTACTAGTCCCTCTAGGATTTTCCAGGTGAATATAATCATGTATCTCTCCCTCCTGCGTTCCAGGGAATACAGGTTTAGAAACCTCAAGCGCTCCCAGTAATTGAGGTGTTTTATCTCCGTTATGCGGGCCGTGAAAGTTCTCTGTACATTTTCTAGGTCGGCAATTTCACCTGCCTTGAAAGGTGCTGTTAGAGTGCAGCAATATTCCAGCCTAGATAGAACAAGTGACCTTAAGAGTGTCATCATGGGCTTGCTCCTAGTTTTGAAGGTTCTCATTATCCATCCTGTCATTTTTCTAGCAGATGCGATTGATACAATGTTATGGTCCTTGAAGGTGAGATCCTCCGACATAATCACTCCCAGGTCTTTGACGTTGGTGTTTCGCTCTATTTTGTGGCCAGAATTTGTTTTGTACTCTGATGAAGATTTAATTTCCTCATGTTTACCATATCTAAGTAATTGAAATTTCTCATCGTTGAACTTCATATTGTTTTCCGCAGCCCACTGAAAGATTTGGTTGATGTCCGCCTGGAGCCTTGCAGTGTCTGCAATGGAAGACACTGTCATGCAGATTCGAGTGTCATCTGCAAAGGAAGACGCGGTGCTGTGGCTGACATCCTTGTCTATGTCGGATATGAGGATGAGGAACAAGATGGGAGCTAGTACTGTGCCTTGTGGAACAGAGCTTTTCACCGTAGCTGCCTCGGACTTTTACTCTGTTGACGACTACTCTCTGTGTTCTGTTTGTGAGGAAATT
>NW_026505443.1:0-15394 GCF_026875155.1 Cherax quadricarinatus
ATCCAAATAAAAACCTAAACCTACTCACCATAAAAACATCCATATTTAAATACTGCCCCTATTACATACATAAACACTTAACTCTGATATTAACCCTCCCCTAAAACATCCCCCTTGCCAACCTCAACAGAACAAAAGACCATAACAAAAGGCACAGATCACTCTTTGATTTCCTCGTGTCCCATCTCACACTTGAAAAAACTCAAAGCACATAAAAGGCCCTAAAATCGGGAATTTCTTACCTGAAATATAAAAGAAACACAACCTTTTTAAAAAATTCAAGTCTCTCCAAAAGTTACTTACCCCCCAAAAACCAAATAAATACGAATAACGAACATTATAAATTGATATCTTAAATTTTTCCCCCACAATTATATCACAAAAATGTTAACCAAAAACCCAATCTAACTTTATTATTTTTTAAATCACTACTAACAGAATCACTCCCTAATTTAATGCAACCATATGACCGTTTTTGAAAATACTCATTGTGCTTTAATTTTATCTTTTTAAATTAATTTTTATCACTGATTTCATCATTGCTTGTAGCAGCGCTGTATAGTCCTTTGGGGCTTCGCTTCTTTTTGATTAAATTAAATAAAAATCATTGTTTAGTTAATCTTAATTAATTTTAAGCCAGCCCGAAATGCTAGCAATATAAGGCTTGGCTACTGCTCTTACTGTTTTTTTTTTTTGTACCTCGTATTGCAAAAATTGGAAATAAATAAATAAATAAAAAAAAAAAAAACCCTCTAAAGGGACCAAATTTGGGAAAAACACACACAATTTTTGTTTTTTGTGAAACAGAATAAAGAGCTGATTAATGACTATTATACACCTTTGGGGAATTAAGCGCCCGACCCCACAGACACCACCACTTAAAAAAATGGTCAGTATCATAATCTTTGGATCCCCCTGCATGGACCCCCCCCTCTGACTCTAAGTGAGCATTCAAAACCTAAAAGCTTAAAGGAAAATCCCAAATTTGCCATTGGGTGGGTCCTGGCCCCTCCCAAAGGAATATCTGGGGCATGGTTTCGTTTCCAAAAACATCGAAGTGTACCTACCCCCAAAAACGTAGGTGTTACAAATGCCACACATGGCCATGTTGCACTAGACGTGGAATACAAATTTCTGGGTGGTAAGTGTGCGGGGAAGCTTCCACAAAGGAATGCACATGGGCCCCTACGCCAAAAATTTTAAGAAAATTAACTGAAAAAGAATTGGGGGTTTACGTTTCCCACAAGGACTGCACCAGAACCCAAACAACCTTCGATGTAAACCGATAACACCCTTTTATGGTAACGAGGATGGGGCCATCCGTCTACCACAGCCAGATCTGAGACTGAACCTCTGCAAAGTGTGCAAAAACCCCCACCCCTGAAAAGGATTCGGGATACCAAATGCCATCACACACACCACGTGGGGGACTAGCCACCCCCCTGCTAGCAAATGGGGAACTACTGGCTGCCACTCGAACCAGCTACACCTGAATAGGGGGATGATTTGTCATTCCCCAATACAACAAAAAACAACAGTCGACGACACCACACAGGTAACCCCCCCCCGGGAAATTTTAGATGATCAGAGCACAGGACCTACCGCAATGAATGTGAAACAAGAACACAATGTAACCAGGGTACCTGTAAGGGTATAGGTTTTAAAAAAGCACTAACCCAAAAGTGCCATCCCCCGGGAGAGGCTTTGGGATTCCCCCGACCTTCCCATATTATAAAATTTTTCCAAAAAAAAATTGAGAAACTTAAAACAATCCTGAAAATTTAATAAATATATGAACAGGTGATGATCTTGAGCATGGTGAGATGCAAAAGTGCAGCAACTCCGTTCAGCTTCCAAAATTTTGTGAGAAAGAACCCTAACTCTTGCCTTAAAAAATCCCTTTATCACTGGCGCAAAAATGCCGAAAAATACTTAAAAATAAAGGCCCCTAAAAAGAAAAGACGTACAAACTATGCTATTTGCTCTTAAGTTCTCACACGGGAGTAAAAGCAATATTTTTTAACCATTTTATAGCAAGAGATTGAAAACCACTACAATGGATACATACAAATCTTTTCATGGAACATTGCTTCCATCGGGAAGCGGTTGCCTGACTTACATCATTTTAGTGAAAACCAAGAAATTGATGTCATCTTTTTTGCAGGAATTAGATTGAAAGAGGGACACCTCCCCAAACTTCCTGGATATCATTTAAAACCTAAGGTCAACCAACTGTTGTGATGTATGTCAGAAAGAGTTTGCCACATTCCTCCTTCCTTGCAGACGAGTTAACATCGTACATGGGTCAAAGTATACAGGGATTTTTCCAAAACATTTTTAATCCTATCCCCAGCGAACCACTTCGACCATGCTTTACCGATCGCATCAATAGTAAACCCACCATCATTTTTGAGATTTTAATGCCAGACTAAAAATATTTGGGTCTATAACAAACCCCAAGGGAAACTAAACATAGATTGCAAATGGCAGATAATGTTCGAATTGGGGCACACTGGCCTACCAATATATGGGGGCATACTAATCTTGTCTTGGATTTAATAATCATATACGATGCATGCTCTGTCATAGTTGTTTATTTTTCTACTGATCACTTCCCAAGACTAACAACTGCAATCTTGTCACATCTCCAGAAATCAAGGGCTAATACAGAAGAAAAACTTTTTCTCAAACCAAACACAGAGACAATTTTATTAACCATTTGGGATCAATGGTAAAGAATTACGGGCCCTTGGGCACACAAAAATTTTAATGATATTTTAATTACCACTATTAAAAGTATTCCACAGATCAAGGGGGAGGAATGGGAAACAAAAACCCCCCTTTAAATAACAATAAAAACCAATTTAAATACATAATGATCCACATTGCGCAATCAACACAGCACTGGAGGTTTGGTAAAGCATAAAAAGAACCCCAGACCTGCCAGAACGTTAAAAAGCGCACTAACAAGCAAGGGAATAAAAAGGAAGAACTTAGGCAACGGGAATGGGAAAATTTTTGTCAGTTTGTCACTGGACAAGCCCCAAAATCAGTTCCTGATCAGCCGGCTGTGGCTCTACTTTGGTTTTGCGTGCAGCCAGCAGCAACGCCGGGTTGATCAGGCGCGATCCACCGGGGCTGGTCACAGCCCGGGGCCGCGGGGGCTTTGACCCCCGAAACCCCCCCAGGTAAACTCCAGGTAAACTCCGGCCCCCCCTTTTGGGTTTTTGGGCTTGGAAAAGGTAAAATAAAAAACCAAAAAAAGAGGGGCAAGTTGCTCATCCCTTTCCTCTTGAAAAAGCAAAACCTCATAAATGACGGGTCCAAAACATCCAGGCATAAAAGGCCTTCCACCATTTTAAAAAAATTTAGAATACTTCTGAAAAATGTTAAACGATTAATTTTATGAGCCAAAATATTGTGAGAGTGATTGCCTCTTTACCGATATGTTTTAGATAATGCTTTAACCAAAGGTCGATAAACTCCCCTGAGAGATGGTATAACCTAGAATTCCCTCAAACCTAAGGCACGTGCCTGAAAACCCTTTGTTGGGGCACTGTATAATCTCATTTTACTTTGAGGCGTTTCTTCCTACTTCCGGGACCAATAGTCCATTGTGCCCTATCCCAACCCCAACAGCCTGATACATTAGGCCGATCCCTTTAACTAGTTGTCTTTGTAAAACTTTTGAAAAAAAGGCTTAACAGACTGTACTACAAAATCAGAGATCAACTTTCCCCCTACCTCTAGGGGTTTCAAAAGGTAAAAGTGGCGAACTGTTTTTCCAAACCTTTCTCACTGCACACACCCACTATTTTTACCACTTTCTTGATCAAAATCTGCATTTGAATTGCGAAAAAACCGTTTATACTACGAATTACCCAAAAATGAATTTTGGGGACTTACCTGCTGGATAATGGGAAAACCGTCAAATGATACCCTGTCCTTTACCAAGGCTTCAAAGTGATTCTAAAAAAAATGTCTTAAGGTACACCGCAGGGAGGTTCTTACCCCAGCTTTTTAATTTTCTAAATTAAGCTCTCCTAAATGACTACCGCCCACCTAAACATATACTAAAGCTATGCTGAGATACATGATACATAAACAGGGCATAAGAAAGAATACCATTCTTAATGAAGTTCAACTTTTGTAATCGACTAGGCCCTAATACTTCCCAAAACAAGATTTTAAACAACAAACGACATCCCCCACTCATCTATTTGCAGGGTGAAACTTTAGCACTTAAAACTTCAGATATCTTGGTGTAGATGTACCCTTTAACAAATCCACTATCCCAACTAAAAAAGAAAGTAAAGCTAGGCTAAATGCTTAAAAAGCGTTGCTGGCTACAATCCCAACTATTGTGCAAATGTGAAAAATCGTGAGAATGAGAAAAACCTATGTTGGGTCCAAAATTGATTACGCCCCATGTTGTTTACTAGAAAAAAATTTCTCCGACCCTTGAGTTAAGCAAAATAAGCTCTCTTAATTCTTGGCTTGTCCCAGATTAAAAAATTTTTCTTAAACATAGGAAGGAGTTTGGTATTTTCTAGTATCATGATAGATTTTTAAAATTAACACTGTACCGTATTAGAAGTTGGAAAACAACCAAACTGTCACAGTGAATTTTCCCAAGGTCAGAGAAATACCCACAATCAAAGGGATGTGAAAACGTGAAATTTGCATTAATTTTATAACCTACATAACTGTATCCGTGGGCAACAAGAGCATTTCACCCCCCATAAGATGTGTTCATTTAATATCACATACCTAAAATCCCCCCCAAAAGCCTTGCTAGAAACCCCTTTCCCTTTTAAATCCTTTTTAGAGCAACGCTCAAGAAGAAATTCTCACCTGCGGGTAGTAAAAAGTTACACAGTTATATACAATGAGGGATCAAAACAGGATCTTCGGGCGGGGCTACTGCTTTTGTTCCCCACCCCCCATTTAAAGAACGATAAAAATTTTTGTTGATTAGGCATAAGAATTAACAACTGGGCGTCTACATAAATTTTAATTTTTTTGCAACCAAAAGGGCGCAAAGCTAACCTAGACATGAGCTTGACTCTATCATCATTCGATTCAAGTCATCACTAAAGGGGCTCTTGACTCATATAATACTCCAAAAAACATCTCATTGGGAAGCCAGGTATAGATCTAAAAAATTGGGGGAAAAAAGGAATTAATGTACAATTCTAGGGGACCCACACACATTGGATTACTCCTTCATGATAAAGTTGATATGTTAGCCAAGAAGATATCGAGAAGGGAATGAGAATAAACTTTGGTATAAACTGTGTTTAGCATTAGGAAAAAATGGAGAGAAGAAAAATAATAAAAATGTTTGTTATGGGAAGCAGTTAGAACCTATAATCTATAACCCACATGAAACAGAACTGATAAGTAGTTTAGGGGAGCAACTGCAATTGAACAGACTGACTGATGTTGGTGGCCGGGCTTGGGCTTGGTTCAATACTTCTGGCCGTTTGGAGACACACAGATAGACAAACAAATGAAATTTTTAGTGATCAGCAAGGGTCACTCTCTTGAACCTATGTGTTTAAATTGTCCACTTTGAGGAATACAGAGACAGACATATAATAACCATTGACTGCAAATTCTTTTTAATGAAAATAAGTACCAGATATACTAAGAAAAATTTCCAAAATTTTGCTTGTAACAGATAAGTAAAACTATAATTTTAAATTTAAAAATCCATATGTTTCCTTTTAACCCTTTGGGGCCTAGTTCCTAGCCTTTTGTGTATCCAATGCCTCCGCTACCGGGTCCACGGGATGGTTGGGGTGCACAATAAACTACCACTCGGGCAAAAAAAAAATTTCAATCCCGAGTCGACCTCTACCCCGCACACCACGCTGCACAAAGGAACCTGTTCTATCCTATTTCAAATACTTTTTTTTGACCCATATCAACACATTAAACACCTTTTGGGGGCACTATAGCTTCGAAAATTAAATTTTTTTCCACAAAATCATTATTTTACAACTTTCTTGAATATTTTCCATTTAATTAAAAAATAAAGGAGAAGTAAAGCGAAATAATGAATAAGTTACTTCCAATTTGGCCTGGGCCCGGGGCCACCCGCAGTCTCGAAAAAAAAATTCGCAAAAACGCGCTTTTTTTTGGGGTGTATTTCTTAAACGGGTGTTCAGTGCAGTAACCTCTTCAAAACCGTTTTCTATCTTTGAAGACCAAGCAAGGACTGGAGTCGGGGAAACAGTTTTTATATCGAATATTGCTGGGGGACCTCGTCATTTAGGGACATTTTTTTCAGCTAGAGTAATAACAGGTTTGCATTTTTATTTATAGCGTTTATTATATCATATTAGATCAATTCGAAAATAAATAACGTAATTTGAAATAAGCGTAAAATGAAGTGATTTCCCCTGGCACTGAGGGGAATACGCCGAGCAGTCCCAGCGGTGCCTGTTTGGGGCGGGCACTCACGGAAAGCTCTCCCTGCTCTTACATTGCCAAAAGTCATTTATGAATTAAAAAATAATGCAAGAAAAGCTATAAAAAAAAAAGAAAAAAAACCCCAAAAAATATAGGCTTTTTCGACTCGCTCCAAACATCGCCGTCACCATACCTATAAATGACTATAATTTCTTGTAGAAACTTTTTGTGAACATTCATTCGGCACATTGTTTGCCAAAGATTAAGCTGTTTTTCGTATAAATACTCAAATTTTCCTAATTTTTCGTTTTTTTTTTTTTAGAGCGCGCAGAAAATTGCATACAGCCCCCGACAAAAAAACACTAACCTTTAATGCTTCACATTTCCCGACAAACAACCTAACTAATGCTTCACATTCCGACAAACAAACTAACTTTAAAGCTTTACATTCCCGAAAACAACACTAAAATTAATGCTTTCCCTTCCGACAAACAACACTACTTTAAAGCTTCACATTCCTACAAACAACACTAACTTAATGCTTTACTTCCTGACAAACAACACAACTTAATGCTTCACATTCCCCGACAAACAAAACTAACTTAAAGCTTCACATTCCTGACAAAAAAACACAACTTAATGTTTACAATTTCCCGACAAACAAAACTAACTTAATGCTTCAATTCCGACAAACAAAACTAAATTAATGCTTCACATTCCTGCAAACAACACTACTTAAAGCTTTTACATTCCTGACAAACAACACTAACTTAATGTTCACATTCCTACAAAAACCCCAACTTAATGCTTCACATTCCTGACAAACAACACTAACTTAAGCTTTCCCTTCCTGACAAACAAAACTAAATTTTAAAGCTCACATTCCCGAAAACAACACAACTTAATGCTTTTACATCCTGAAAAACAACATTTAAAAACTTAATGCTTCACATTCCGACAAACAACACAACTTAATGCTTCCATTTCCCGACAAAAAACACTAACTTAATGCTTACATTCCCCGACAAACAACACTAACTAAAAGCTTTACATTCCTGACAAACAACCCTAAAATTAATGCTTCACATTCCTGACAAAAAACACTAACTTTAAAGCTTTACATTCCTGACAAAAAACCTAACTTAATGCTCACATTCTGACAAACAACACTAATTAATGCTTCACATTCCTACAAACAACACTAACTTAATGCTTCATTTCCGACAAACAACACTAACTTAATGTTTACATTCCTGACAAACAACCAACTTAATGCTTCATATTCCTGACAAACAACCTAAATTAAGCTTCACATTCCCGACAAACAACACTAACTTTAAAGCTTCAATTCCTGCAAACAAACAACTTTAAAGCTTTTACATTCCTACAAACAACACAACTAATGCTTCCATTCCCCGACAAAACACTAACTTAAGCTTCACATTCCTACAAACAACACTAACTTAAAGCTTACATTCCTGACAAACAACAAATTAATGCTTCATATTTCCCGACAAACAACACAACTTAATGCTTCACTTTTCCCGACAAACAACACTAACTAATGCTTCCATTCCTGACAAGCAACACAACTTAATGCTTCACTTTCCGAACACACAACTGACTCTTAATACTAAAATTCCTGATACACACACAAGTGACTTAATACCTTTACTGCGGTTGTTCACAGTTCGTAAGAGAAAATTTATACATTAAAACTAATTAAAACACAAAGAAAAATTCAAAAAACCCATCGTTGTAGACGAGAATGAAGAACAAAACTGAGTTGAGTTTTCTTTTTCCAGATGTTTTTCTAGCTTGCCATGGCATCTTCCTAATACATTATATCAATAATTTCTCCACCCCTCTATATAACTACGGAGCGCATTCGATGAAAACAAATGGATCCGTGTTTTACTTTCAGGGTGGGGCCCGATGCATGGAAAATCTACACATTTCTCCAGCTCACCCCCAAGAGAGGTTTCCTTGACGCTGGTGAGGGGGTCTGATCTAGGAAATTGGATCGTCCTCCTTCCCTGAATTTAAATCTGAATTTCCATTCCCCCCCCACAAGCATGTAAAATCCCACGGGTTTAAGCTCCCAATGATTATAAAAATAATGCCCTGCCCATCTAGTGGGAAATATTTTAAACCCAGTCATTTTTGGGGGAAAAGTTATCACAAATTATTACCGATGGATCTAAACAGGATTTTCTGGGAGGGCTCTCTGCTCTTTTTGCCCCCCCCCTAGTATAAAGAAAAAACTTTTTGAACTGGCAAAAATTAACAACTTGGCCTAATTGTAAACTGAACCCTGAGGGCATGAATCATTGCGAATGTACATTGAAGGCTTTGACTCAAAAATAATAACCCCCTAGGGGGGGGCCACCATGACATTCCCGATGTTCTCAGCGGGGGTGCACTCTCTTTTCACTTTGGGGACTTTCCCTGGTCCTGCCCCCCCATCACCTCGAAAACCGACGTCGCCAAAATGCTGCAGCCGGGCATCCTGGGCGCTGATGGACAAACCGGCCACTGAACATGATCCAACTGCAGCCCTTCACTATAGGGTGCCCTTGTGGCCACCATTAGGGGGGCCAAGTACGTCAAATCCCTGGCGGAGAGAGACGCGGCGGCCTTCTTGAACGTCAACGGGAAAAATCGGGGGGTCCCCAGCCGGCTGTGGGTGTGGTCAGCACAGATGTAGCGACAAACTCCCCCCCATGGCACTCATCATGGACAGGGCTTGGGCCGACCCGTGATGGGGTACCTGTACTCCTGCCCGGGCACCAAAAGCAGCTGGGCCATATCCAAGAGCTCCCAGTTAGCAAGTGTCACTGTCCACAAAATGTGCTGCAGAAAGGGCTACAATGAGTAAGCAGCACAGGCACCCGGGGCACTGTATATTACACCCATGGTTCCCAGGATCCCGAGGCTGGCCGACAGGTGCTGGGTACACATGCCATCCAGAGGCCTGCAAAAACGCTCCCGGACATTGCAACCCCCCCGTCATTTACGCGACTCCAGAGCGGGGATCCAGGCCGCATCCGGGAGCCCAGGGACAACATCCCGGGTTAATTACTGCCCCAGGAAGGACCTGCAGACACTTAAAGGCGGGACGGCGACAACAATCAACTGGGGTTTCTGAGCCACATCGACCAACTGGGGAAAAATGCGGCGGGGTGCAGCAAAGTCAGCCACTCTTGAGGGCCCGCCCCGACTACCACGCCCTCGCCGAGGCAGTGACCTGTGGGAGCCCCTGCGCCAGACGCCCCTCCCGGGCCGGGACACAGGAACCAATCTGGGATGACAGGGCTACCTGAGGGGGCCCCCACCGACATGCAGAGGCTAGCAGGAAGCTGCAGGTTGGGATCCACCGGCTGGACTTGGGACCCTACCACCAGAAGACCATCGAACACGTGCGGAGACGTGGACGTGAGGACTGAGGACGTGCCAATGGCCCAAGCCACTATGCACAAAACCCTTCCGCTGCCAGGACTGTCCCAACCGACAGAGGGGGCTTCCCAATGGCAAACCCGGGTCCGAACCCAGAAACACCGCAGCCCGGGTGGTGTACCTGGCCGTCCGAACCTGGGGGCTCTCATCCCCATCCGGCGCCCCCCCACTGCTTCAACGCCCATTTTGACGATGATTTGTCCTACCTCTCTGTCTTTTGACTCCCTACCCCTCCTTTCTTCCTGTCTTCCCCCATACCTTCCCTTCCCCTTTCCCCAGTATTAATTTCCTAGGGAGAAACCCGAACTTACCTAGATCCAGCCACAAACCCAAAAAGTTTTGGGGCAACAAGTTTTCCCCAAACCCGGACCTAGAGGCGCCTGCTATGAAGCCCCAAAAAGACGCCCGCGATGAGCACGATGTGAGACGACAATTCCCCCCGGGAGTCACCGCAAGAAGAAGATGTTACCCCCCACCCGGGGGCCCCAAGAAAGAAGACGGAAGAAAGAAGATAAGGGCACCCCCCCAACTGGGGGCCCCCGCCGGGGCACCCCCTGGAGAAGACCCCGGGGCCCGGAATACCAGCAAAACAACAAGAAGAGAAGAAGACTCCCAAAAACATGCTCATTGGAGAAGCCGGTACAGATACCAAAAATCAGGGACAAAGGATTAATGACAATTTCTTGGATCCCATCACACATTGGATTACTCCATGAAAAGTTGATATGTTGCAAAGAAAGTACCCGAAGGAGAATGTAGAATTAACTAGGAAAATCTTGTCAGCATTAAGGGAAAATAATTGGAGAGAAGTAAAAAAGAAGCTGGGTAAATCTATAACCCCTATAATAACTAACGTAGAAAGTAAGGGGGGGGGGGGGGGGGGGGGGGGGGGGGGGGGGTTTTGGTGTTTATGGGCCAGGCAAGGGGACAAAACGATTTAGTTGTAGTGGCCAGCTTAGGGTTGGGGTTTCAATACCTGGAGTTTAGCCCAAATTAGCCTTGGGAAATTTTGTTGATTTGTAGTTTTAAAAATTTCTTAAAGCCCTTGGGAAAACAAAACGTTGGTAAAATTTTTTAAAGAAAATAAATGAAAATAACAAATTTTAAATTTGTGTAACTATAGTATGTTTAAAAAACCTATGTATTTGTTCCCTTTTGGGGATTTTTAGGCTTTTGTGTATCCCCAAAATTTTTTAGAAATTAGATTACAAAAACAAACCCCGGGGGAAAACTAAAAATCTAACCCTAAAGTAAATAAACCTATGGGGATTCTGGGGTTAAACCCTTTGGCTTCTGGTTTTTGAACAAAAACCTTTAATAACAGGAAAGATATTTGGGGTGCCCCAATAACAGCAAAAAAATGGAAAATCCAAAATCTAAAAGCCCAAGTTTAACCCCCGCTGAAAAATTCCCCGGGGGGGTTAAAATTTTCCCCTTTAAGGTGACTTGGGAAATTCTTTTCAACAAAGTTCACCCCAAAATTTTGGGTTTAAAATTTTACTAAAAAAAAGACCCAAAATAACAAAAATTAAAAAATTTATTGGAAAAAAGAAGCAAAAAATCTTCAAAAAAGGGGTCGATTAAAAAAAACTAAAAATTATGGGGGGAATTGGATTCTGCTTGGGGTGAAGGGGTAAATTTAATCTTGGGGTTCCAAAAAAAGTTTTTTTCAGGGGCCAAAATGTTTACCCCCCCCACTTTTTTTAGTAGGAAATTTGATTTTAAAAATTTCCAAAATTTCCTTTGGGGTTAAAAACCCTCCCTTGAAAAAGAGAAACATTTTATTTTTGGGTTTCAAAAGAATGGCAGTTTTAAAGAAATCAAAATTTTTCTTAAAAGGAATAAAAAGAAAAAGGATATGGCGGTGCAAGGGGTTAAAGACAAAACCCGGGCTTTCAACAAAAAGTTGGGTTGGCCCTTTGGCCCCAACACAATTGGTATTCTCTCTCCACTTCCTTAAATTTTTTTTAACCCCGGAAAAAAAAAGGATTTTAAATTGTTTTCGGAAGTATAAAAAATTCATTGGAATATGAAGGCCCCCAAACAAATAAAAAACAAAATAAAATCCCAGGGCCATAATTTTTGGGGGGGTTAAAGAATGAAAAGGGGGTTCTATTTCAATTTTTAAACCTAATAAAACTTGGGTCCTAAAAAGGGGAAAAGAAAGTAAATTTTTTAAAAGGGAAAGGGCCGGGGGTTTTAACTAACCAAAAGGGCCCTTCCGGGGAAAAATTTTTGGAACAAAATTGCCAAGCAATTCGTAGATCGACAGGCAAGATTGTTAAAACTAAAAAATTTTTCCTCAGTTTACGAAAAATTTTGATTTTTCCTAATTTTTGAAGTAAAGGAATAATAAAATTTGTTTGAATTCGTAACCCCTTTGATAGGTTCCCCCCCGACAAAAAAGGAAATTTTAAAACAAAAAAAATTTTTTCCCCAGGCTGAAGAAAGGTTGCAAAAGGGGGTTAAAGGGGTGTAAAGGGCCCCAGGGTATTTGGCCCTTTTTTAAAACATAAACCAAATGGGGGAAAAAAAACCATAAGTTTTCATGCAAAAATACCGTTTACAAGAGGAAAAGGCCCCGGTTTATTTGAAAAGCTGATCAAGGGGGAAATGGAATCATTTTTAAATTTCGAAAATTCGTTGGCATTTAACCCGCCCCAAAATTTTTAATGGAAACTTTAAACGGTTTTAAAAAAATTTTGGGTTTTGTTTCGAATTAAAAAAAGACAAAACTAATTTTTGAAAAAGAAAAATCTTTGGGTTTAAAAATTGGTATAAATTAGAAGTTCAGGTTTTCCACCCAAAAAGGGAGGCCCCCTTTTAATACTTATTTTTCCCCCGAATAAGAAGAAATTCCCGAAAATGTACAAAAGACAAAAAAAGTACCAAAAAATGGGACAGATGGGCCCCCTCAAAGGCGTGCTAGGGTTTTTAAATTTTTGAAGTGTTTGGAAAAAAAATAAATAAAAAGAAAAAAGGGAAAATTTCCACCAAAGACAGAATTCCAGCAATGGTTTAAAGGGGGGAAAATTCAGGTTCGGGAAAGGGGTATAGGAAAGCACGGGTTTGGGTAATAGATTTGGGAGGGTGGAACAAACTCCCGATACAGTTATTGGGGCAAAAACCTTGCGTAGTTTTAAAAAAAAGGTTAGATAAATACATGAGGGGGGTTTGGGGGGTGGAGTTGGACTGACTCCCTTTGTGTGCTGGGTCTGGGCCGTCTGTTTCCTTGAGTGGAGGGACTACTGGGGGGTCATTGGCTTATCCGGGGGGGAGGGGATGGACCTGCCTGCATTGGCATAGGCCTGCGAGTGTTCCTTTTTTTCTTATGTTCTTTTATGTTTTAGAGTCCTAAAAAATTTTTTCATCAATATTCATTGCCATCTTTGCTTGCCATATTTTGAGATCTTCTTTTTTCCACAAATAACAATAAAATAAAAAAATTTCCCGGGAAGGTTTTCACTTTATGTATTTTAAATTTTGCACAAAGAAACTAAAGTCAGTGCTGAAGCAGACACATAAGGGACAAGAACCCATTCACTTTTAAAAAGGTTCCCGTAATAAACCCTGTAAAACAAATGGAGTTAAACATGAAAGAAGTGTGGGAAAGGGCATTAAATTTCAAAACAACCCTCAACCACACACCAAAAACTTCCTAAAAAAACAAAAAAAAAAAACCAAAAAAAAAAAGGGAAAAAGGGAAAAATAAAACCAAAAAATGTAAAAAAATTAAAAAAAAAAGAACCAGAAAAAATTAAATGGTTCCTCCCCCTCCTACTTTCTCCACTTTCCTCGGGGCCCTTTTCCCGTCTTTTTTCTCCCCCTTTTCCACCAAACCCCGTAATTTTAACCAAATCCAACTCTTTCCCCCCACTTCCCCCCCCCCCCCTTTTTTTTTCCCCACCTTTGGGCCCCCCCCCCTTTTTTCCCAAAATTCCCACCTTTTCCCTTTTAAAACCCACCCCTTTCCCCCCCGCCCCCCCCCCCCCCCCCTTTGGGGCCCCCCCCCCCTCCCCCATCCCCTTTTTTCACCCGGGGGTTCCCGCCACCACCATTCACCCTTCCCCCCCCTCAAACTTTTGGGAAACCCCCCCAAACCCCCCCCCCACCCCCTCAAAACCCCCCCCCCCCCCCTTCCGCCCCCAAAACCCCCCCGTCAAACCCCCCCCCAAACCCCCCCCCATCCCCCCCGCCCCCCCCCCCCGCCCCTCCGCCCCCCTCCCGCCCCCCTCCCCCTCATCCCCCCACCACCCCAAACCCCTCAACGCACCTAAAGCACCTAAATTCGGTTCCGACCGCCGGCAGGGGCTCGTCTTGGTTTGCGTGCAGCCCAGGCAACAGCCTGGTTGACAGGCCGATCCACCAGAGGCCTGTCACAGACCGGGCCGCGGGCGTTGACCCCCGAACTCTCTCCTAAACCCCGGGTAATCCCCCTCCGACACCCACTCCCCCACATCACCCACTTTAGTTTTTTTTTAAATTTTTATTATGCACCCCATACCCACCTGTGGGCGGTAGTAAAAAGATTACAGAGGTACAAAGGGGCCGGGGACGGGGCCCCAAAAGTTTTGATACTGAGCAAGTTACAGAGGTAATAATTCAAAATTTTTACAAAGGTAAAAACCAAAATTTCAAAGGAAATGAACCCAGTAGGTCTATCACAATCATTCAAGTTACAAAGGTATTTACAGATTTCAGAGGGACACAATGGGGCCAGGGGCCGGGCTCCAAAATTTTGATGGGGAAAAAGTAAAAAGGAATGTGTTTTAAAAGGGTTGAATAAAGTTAAAAGGTAAGGAAATGTAAGAATGGTTTCTTACCTTTATAATGGCTGCAATCATGAACAAATTTTTGAGAATGAGCAATTCACACTTCCACACCCCGGGCCAAAAGAGGAGTTATTTTTGCAAATGTTGATGCTGCTCTCTCCTCTCTCTCCACACACACACACACACACACATACAAATTCAACACACACACAATAAACAACACACACAACACACACCACACACACACACACACACAAACCCAAAACCCAAAACACACGCACACACACTCATACTCACACACACGCACCTCAACACACACTCACACTCAACACCACACACACTCATACCCCACACAACACACACACACAACACACAAACACACCACACCCACACAAAACACACACACACACTCACACACCACACACATACACACAAACACACAACACACACTCTACTCACACACACACACACTCATACACACCTCACCTCAACAACACACACACTCATACCACAACACAACACACACACAAACACACACCACCACACACATGCACACATGTGGAAAGCTTTTTTTACAGCTAGCAAAGTCAGGGTATTCTCCAGAAAGTCTGTAATAACCACTGTGGATAAAATACTTACCATTTTTTGAACACTTCTATGATTTTTCTAAATTCATTTAAATTTTTTCGCACCCATACATAATGACGCAGGGGTGACAATAATCCATCTGGGAAATTTACACGTTTTTC
>NW_026505444.1:0-16146 GCF_026875155.1 Cherax quadricarinatus
TTTTAAAAAGGTGGGGTGTAGAAGCATCCCCAATTTTTTCACTAGGCCCCGGATAAAACACGGGTCCTTTTGATGTCACCCCGGGTGGCCCGGTGGCTAAAGCTCCCGCTTCACACACGGAGGGCCCGGGTTCGATCCCCGCGGGGGGAAATTCCGACACTTTCCTTAAACCATTGTCCGTCACCTAGCAGCAAATAGGTACCTGGGGTGTTAGTCGACTGGTGGGGTCGCATCTGGGGGACAAGATTAAGGACCCAATGGAAATAAGTTAGACAGTCCTCGATGAGCACTGACTTTCTTGGGTTATCCTGGTGGCTAACCCCCCGGGGTTAAAAAAATCCGAACGAAATCTTATCTTATCTCTCTTATCTTACACACTTCTAAGTTAGTGCTGAAGGTTCTTCTGAGGTGAATATTTTGCATGGTGAGGGTGGGAGAGAGTAATGTATCTCAGGCTGTTGACTTCTGGCCGAGTTAACTTTGAGAGACTTTCTCTCTGCTCGAGAGCCCTGGCCTGGTTTTTTTTTTGACACGCCAGCGTGCATACACATACACAAAAAAACACAGACGTGTACAAAAACCACAATTCATCCCCCTGCACAATAATACAAACACAAATGGTACAAGACACATCAGCCAAGAGACTATCAAGAAGAGTCTTTAACAGTTGACAAAACGAGAACAAGATGAAAAAAAGGAGAACAAGATGAAAAAAGGGAACAAGATGAAAACAGGAACGGGGTAAAAAAATTGAGATCAAGATGAAGAACGAGAATAAACTGAAGGATGAGAAGAGGTGGTTAAAATGAAAAATATAGAAATAAGATGAATTGTTGTCATAACAGCTGAGCAGCAGCAGAATAACAGCGTAGTAGCAGCAGTGGCTGGGATGGCAACAATTACCTGGTCTGCAGATATCGTCACATCTTGAAAAGGCCAAACTACAACAATTAAGGAGAAACAGCATTCACAGAAATGAGTATTAGGAAAATAGCATGGTCAGCTTTCAGTAAATTTATGTGCTCTCTCTCTCTCTCTCTCTCTCTCTCTCTCTGTCGTGACAGTGAGTATAGCAAGTGTCAGGTACAAGGATGATTCAGGTTAAGTCACTACACTGGAGTGGGTCCACCAAGTTCAGTGATTGTCAGTGAGACGCTAAGTAGCCTCAGACGTCTGCCATCCTTCTCTACATCTCTCCTTCCACCCCACCCTCCCCTTCACACCCCACCCTCTGTCACACCCCACTCTCCTTCACACCCCACCCTCCTTCACACCCCACCCTCTGTCACACCCACCCTCCTTCCACCCCACCCTCCTTCACACCCACCCTCTGTCACACACCCACCCTCCTTCCACCCCACCCTCTGTCACACCCCACTCTCCTTCACACCCCACCCTGGGCACACCCCACCCTCCTCCAAACCCCCCCCTCCTTCAAACCCCACCCCCTGTCACACCCCACTCTCCTTCCACACCCCCCTCTGTCACACCCCACCCCCTTCACACCCCACCCTCCTTCACACCCCACCCTCCTTCACACCCCACCCTCTGTCACACCCCACTCTCCTTCACACCCCACCCTCGTCACACCCACCCTCCGTCACACCCCACCCTCCTTCACACCCCACCCTCTGTCCACCCACCTCTGTCACACCCCACCCTCCGTCACACCACCCTCCGTCACACCCCCCTCCGTCACACCCCCACCCTCCGTCACACCCCACCCTCTGTCCACACCCCACCCTCCGTCACACCCCACCCTCCGTCACACCCACCCTCCGTCACACCCCACCTACCGTTTACACCCCACCTCTGTCACACCCCACCCTCGTCACCCCCACCCTCGTCACACCCCACCCTCCGTCACACCCCCCCTCCGTCACCACCCCACCCTCTGTCACACCCCACCCTCTGTCACACCACCACTCCGTCCACACCCCACCCTCAAAACACACCCCACCCCCTTCACACCCCCCTTGTCAAAACCCCACCCTCCGTCAAAACCCCACCCTCCTACACACCCCCCTCCCGTCCACACCCACCCTCCGTCACACCCAACCCTCCGCCCCACCCAACCCCCTCACACCCCACCCTCCTGTCACACCCCACCCTCTGTCACACCCCACCCTCTCCTCACACCCACCCTCTGTCACACCCCCACCCTCCTTCACACCCCACCCTCTGTCACCCCCCACCCTCCTTCCCCCCACCCTCCGTCACACCCAACCCTCCGTCACACCCCACCTCTGTCACACCCCCCCCTCCTTCACACAACCCCCCCCCCCCCCCCCTCACCCCCCCACCCTCCGTCCACCCCACCTCCGTCACAACCCCACCCTCTGTCACAACCCCCCACCCCACCCTCTGTCACACCCCCCCTCTGTCACACCCCACCCTCCTTTCACACCCCACCCTCCGTCACACCCAACCCTCTGTCACACCCCATCCTCCGTCCCCCACCCCACCCTCCGTACACCCCACCCTCCCTCACACCCCACCCTCCGTCACCCCCACCCCCTTCCTCACCCCTTTCGATACACACAAAAAAGCGCATTTTAGAAACACGATAATGACGGACTCTTCGGCCCCTTTGGGCCATTCAGGTTAGGTATTGAACCACACCAGGACCTCAGGTTAGGTACTGGAACCACACCAGGACCTCAGGTTAGGTACTGGACCACACCAGGGCCCCAGGTTAGGTACTAGACCACACCAGGACCTCAGTTAGGTACTGGACCACACCAGGACCTCAGGTTAGGTACTGGACCACACCAGGACCTCGTTAGGGACTGGCCACCAGGACCCCAGGTTTTGGGCCCGGACCACACCAAAGGGCCTCAGGTTAGGTAAATGGAAACCCCACCCCGGGCCTCAGGTAGGTACGGGGCCACACCAGGACCCCCAGGTTTGGTCTGGGCCAAAAACCCCCGGACCTCAGGGTTTGTTCTGGACCCCAACCAACCTCAGGTAGGTACCCGGCCCCCACCAAAGGGCCCCCAGGTTAGGGACTTGGACCCCCAGGGCCTCAGGTTTGGTACTGGACCACCCCAAACCCGGACCTCAGGTTTGGTACTTTGGGCCAAAACCAGGACCCCAGGTTAGGACGGGGCCACACCAGGGCCTCGGGTTTGGCGGGGCCACACCAGGACCTCAGGTTTGGGCTGGAAACCCCACCAGGCCCCAGGTTATACTGACCCACCAGGACCTCAGGTAGGTCTGGGAAAAAAACAAGGGCCTCAGGTTTGGTACTGGACCAAAAACCAAAGGAAACCTCAGGTTTGGGACTTTACCACACCAGGGGCCCCAGGGTTTTGGTACTGGGCCCACACCAGGACCTCAGGGGTTTGGTACTGGACCCCACCAGGGCCTCAGGTTTGGTACTGGGCCACCCCAAAGGGCCCCCAGGTTAGGGGCGGACCACACCAGGGCCTAAAATTAGGAGGACCACACCAGGACCCAGGTTAGGGACGGAACCACACCAAAGGAAACCCCAGGAGGTAAATGGACCAACCCAGGACCTCAGGTGAGGGGCTGGGCCCAAAACCCGGACCTCAGGTTTGGTACTGGCCCCCACCAGGAAACCCCAGGGTTTGGTACTGGGCCACCCAGGGCCTCAGGGGTTTGGGAAAAGGGCCCACCAAAGGGCCTTGGTTAGGTACGACCCCACCAGGACCTCAGGTTAGGTACTGGACCACATCGGGGCCTCAGGTTGGTACTGGACCACATCGGGGCCTGAGGGTTAAAGGGAAAAGGGGCCACCCAGGACCTCAGGTTTTTTTACTGGGCCCCCCCCAGGACCTCAGGTTAGGTACTTTGGGCCACAACCCCAAAACCCCGGTTTTGTACCCGACCACACCCGGACCCCAGGTTTTTGGTACTGGGCCACACCAGGGCCCTTTAGGGGTTTGGTACGGACCACATCGGGGCCTGAGGTTTGGTACTGGGGCCCCCACCAAGGGCCTCAGGTTAGGTTTCTGGACCACACCAGGACCTCAGGTTAGGTCTGGACCACACCCGGGCCTCAGGTTAGGGACTGGGCCAACCAGGACCTCAGGGGGGAGGGACTGGACCAAATCCAGGACCCGGTTAAAAGGACTGGGGCCACACCAGGACCCCAGGTTAGGGACGGGCCACACCAGGAAACCCCAGGGTTTGGTACTGGGCCACACCAAAGGGCCCAGGGTTTGGTACTGGACCACACCAGGGCCTCAGGTTTAAGGGACCCGGCCACACCCGGACCTCGGGTTTGGGGACGGGCCACACCCGGACCTCAGGTTAGGGACTGGGGCCCACCAGGGCCTCAGGGTTTGGTACTGGACCACATCAGGACCTCAGGTTTAAAAAAAAGGTAAAAAAAAAAAAATTAACCCAAAAAAAAACCAGGACCTCATTTGGGACTGGAAACCCCCCAAACCTCAGTTTGGGTACTGGACCACAAACCCGGACCCCAGGGTTTGGTCCGGACCAAACCCGGGCCCCCAGGTTAGGTAAAGGGCCACACCAGGACCTGAGGGTTTGGGCATGGGCCACACCAGGACCTCAGGTTAGGTTAGGGGCCACACCCGGACCTCAGGTTAGTCAGGACCAACAAAACCCGGACCTCAGGGGTTTTTTCATGGACCACACCAGGACCTCAGGTAAGGTCAATTTACCACACCAAAGGGCCTCAGGTTTGGTTTATGGACCACACCAGGACCTCAGGTTAGGTCATGGACCACACCAGACCCAGGGTTTGGTTTTTGGACCACAACCCGGAAAACCCCAGGTTAAAATCATGGCCACAAACCCGGACCTCAAAGGGTTTGGTTTATGATCCACCAGGACCTCAGGTTTTTGGGCATGGACCACCCAGGACCTCAGGTTTGGGCCCTGGGGCCACCCAGGCCTCAGGGTTTGGGCAGCCACACCAGGGCCTCAGGGGGGGTCATGGACCCACCAGGGGCCTCAGGTTAAGGTCAAAAGGAAACACACCCGGACCTCAGGGTTTTGGGCAGGAAACCCACCGGGCCTCAGGGGGGTCCCTGGACCAAAAAAAACCAAAACCCCAGGTTAAAGGTTTTAAAGGGGGCCAAAAAACCAGGAACCCCCCGGGGGGGGCCCCGGGGGGGGGGGGGGGGGGGGGGGGGGGGGGGTCCCGAGGGGTTCAGGACCCCAAACCCGGACCCCGGTTAGGTACGGGGCCACACCAGGGCCTCCCGTTTGGTACTGGAAAAACCCCACCAGGCCCCCAGGGTTTGGGCCGGGGCCACAAAAAACCCGGGCCTCAGGGGAGGTACTGGACCCACCAGGGCCTCAGGTTTGGTACTGGGCCACACCCGGACCTCAGGTTAAGGGACTGGAAACCCCACCAGGGCCTCAGTTTTGGTACTGGACCAAAACCAGGACCCCAGGGTTTTGGTACTGGACCCAACAGGAAACCCCAAAGGTTTGGTACTGGACCAAAACCAGGGCCTTAGGTTTGGTACTGGAACCCCCACCAGGCCCCCAGGTTAGGTACGGGCCACAAACCCGGGCCTAGGTTAGGTCTGGGAAACCCCACCAGGAAACCCCAGGGTTTGGACTGGGCCCACCAGGGGCCTAGGTTAATACTGGCCACACCAGGACCTCAGGTAGGGAACTGGAAACCAAAAACCAGGACCCAGGGTTTAGGTTTCTGGGCCACACCCGGGCCCCAGGTTAGGTACTGGGCCACACCAGGACCCCAGGGTTTGGTACCGGGCCCCCCAAGGGCCCCCAGGGAGGTACTGGACCCAAAAACCAGGGCCTCAAAGGGTTTGGTACTGGACCACCCAGGACCTCAGGTTTTTGGTTTCTGGACCCACCAAAGGGCCTCAGGTTAGGTTTCTGGGCCACACCTGGGCCTCCCGGTTAAATTTCTGGAAAAAACACCCCCGGGCCCAGGTTTAGGTCTGGCCCCCCAAACCCGGGCCCAGGTTTGGTACTGGACTACCCCAGGACCCCAGGGTTTGGTCTGGACCCCACCAGGGCCCAGGTTAGGTACTGGGCCACACCGGACCTCAGGGTTGGTACTGGACCACACCAGGGCCTCAGGGTTTGGTACTGGAAACCCCACCCCGGACCTCAGGTTAGGGAAAAGGGCCACACCCCCCCTTTAGGTTAGGTACTGGAACCCCACCGGAAACCCCAGGTTTGGTAAATGGCCAAAAACCGGGGGGTTTTGGGGGGGTACTGGGCCCCCCAGGACCTCAGGGTTTGGGAATGGACCCACCAGGACCTCAGGTTAGGTACTGGACCACACCAGGACCTCAGGTTTTGGTACTGGACCACACCAGGGCCTCAAAGGTTAGGGACGGACCACACCCGGGCCTCAGGGTTTGGTACTGGCCACTCCAGGACCCAGGTTAGGGACTGGGCCACACCCGGGCCTCAGGTTAAAGGGCGGAACCCCCCCCAGGGCCTCAGGTTAGGGGGAAATGGGCCACACCAGACCTCAGGTTAGGGAAGGACCCCCAAAACCCCGGGGCCTCAGGTTAGGTAAAATGGACCACACCAGGGCCTCAGGTTTTGGGCTGGACCACACCCGGAAACCCCAGGGGTTTGGTATTTGGGCCACACCAGGACCTCAGGTTTGTACTGGAAACCCCACCCGGGCCTCAGGGTTTGGTAGGCCCCCACCGGACCTCAGGTTTTGGGGCTGGGCCACAAACCCGGACCTAGGGTTTGGCCAAAAAACCACCCAAAAGGAAACCCAGGTTTGGGCATGGACCCCCACCAGGACCTAGGGTTTGGGGCATGGAAACCCCACCAGACCCAGGGTTTTGGGCATTTACCAAAAACCAGGCCCCCAGGTTTGGTTTATGGACCCCACCCCGGGCCTCAGGGTTTGGTCATGGCCCCCCCAGGGCCCCAGGGTTTGGAAAAAACCACCCCCCAGGACCTCAGGTTTTGGTCCCTGGGCCACCCAAGGGGCCTTTAGGGTTTGGTCATGGACCACACCAGGCCTCAGGTTAATGGGGCCCTGGACCCCAAAAAGGGCCTTTAGGTTAGGTCATGGACCCCCCAAAAAGGGCCTCAGGTTAGGGCAGGGGCCCCACCAGGGCCTCAGTTTGGTCATGGACCACACCGGAAACCCCAGGTTTTGGTCATGGACCCCCAAACCCGACCTTTGGTTAAGGGTCATGGGCCCCAAAACAGGACCTAGGTTTTGGTCATGGACCACACCAGGAAACCCCATAGGGCATGGACCACACCAGGACCTGAGGTTAGGGACTGGACCCCCACCAGAAAACCCCAAGGGTTTGGGGCATGGACCACACCCGGACCTGAGGTTTGTTTCGGGCCACACCGGGCCCCTTTGGTTGGTATGGACCACACCGGACCTAGGTTAGGTAATTGGGCCACCCGGGAAAGAGGTTAAAAGGGTTATGGGCCACACCAAAGGGCCTGAGGTTAGGGCCTGGACCCACCGGGAAAATGAGGTTAGTTCAGGACCCCAACCCGGACCGAGGGTTTGGCCTTGGGGCCCCCACCCGGACCTGAGGTTAGGTCTTGGGCCAAAACCCCGGAAACCAGGAGGCCCTGGGCCACAAAAAAGGGCCCGAAAATTTGGTCTTTGGGCCACACCAGGGCCCCGAAATTTTTTCCTTTGGACACAAACCCGGGCCCGAGGTTTGGTCCCTTTGGGGCCCCACCAGGCCTGAGGGGGGGTCATGGAAATAAACCAGGACCTGAGGGAAAGGGCTTTTACCACACCAAAAGGGTAAGTTAGGTCATAAAACCCAGGCCGAGGGGAGGGGCAGTTCCACACCCGGGACCTAATTTGGTCATGGACCACCCAGGCCCCCAAGGGGGAGGGCAAAGGACCAAAACCCGGGAAACCTAATTAAGGTTTTATGGAAACCCCACCAGGACCAAAAAGGGGGGGTCATGGACCCCACGGGACCATAATTAGTTTAGGACCCACCAGGAAAAATTTGGTATTGGGACCAAAAACCCCGGGGCCCTAAAGGGGTTTTCATGGAAAACCCCGGATAATTTTAAAATGGTTTAACAGAAGGAAATCGGGAAAAAACAGTGGTATAAAAAACCAGTGGGATAAAAAAGGGTTTAATAACGTGTATAATAAAAGTGGTATAAACAATTGGGAAATAACATGGTAAAATAAAATGGTATAAAAACTGTTTTAAAAAACAGGGGATAAAACAGTGGGGATAAAATTTGGGAAATAACTGGTAAAATTAAAAGTGGTATAATAAAAGGGTTTGCATGGTATAAATAAATGGGATAATAACAGTGGTATAAAAAACAGTGGTATAATAAATTGGGAAAATAACAGTGGTATAAAAGTGGTTTTAATAACAGTGGTTATAAAAAACATGGTATAAAATTGGGATAATAACCCGTGGTATTTAAAACAGTGGTATAAAACGGGGGTTAAAAAATAAAAGTGGAAAAACAGTGGTATAATAACTGGTATAAAACAGTGGTATAAACGGTGGTTAAAAAATAAAAGTGGTATAAAAACAGGGTAAAAAAACGGGAAAAAATAACAGTGGTAAAAACATGGAAAAACAACAAAAGGATAAAACGGGGGTTAAAAAATAAAAGTGGGGATAAAAAACATGGTATAATAAAAATGGTAAAAAAAACATGGTATAACAACATGGTATAACAACGGTGGTATAATAAATAACAGTGGTATAAAAAAACAATGGGGGGAAAAATAACGGGGATAATAACATGGATAAAACAGGTATAACAACCTGGATAATAAATAAAAAGTGGGATAATAACAGTGGGAAAATAAAAGGGTAAAAAAATAAACGTGGTATAAAACAGTGGTATAAAAACAATGGTTAAAAATAAAAGTGGTAAAAAAACAGTGGTATAATAACCGTGGTATAATAACCCGTGGTATAAAACAGTGGATAAAACAGGGAAAACAAAATGGTATAACACGGGGTATAAATTAAATAAAAGTGGTTTAACAGTGGGGATAAATAAAGTGTATAATAACAGTGGAAAACAACAGTGGGATAATAAAGCGGTGGGGAAGACAAAGTCGAATAATAAAAACCAAGCCAAAAAACAAAAACCAAAGACGGGAAACCAAGTAAAGCAAAAGAAGCAAAAAGAACAAAAAAGAAACGAATGAAGCACCAAAATACCAACAGTAGCAGAAGCGTAACAGTACCAAAAGTAGCAAAGCAGCAACAGTCCAACAGAAAAAGTACCAACAGTAGCAAAGCAGAAAAAGTACCAACATACAAACACAAAAGACCAACGTACTAAAGCACAACAGTACCAACATAGCAGAACCAAAATACCAACATAGCAGAAGCAGCAACGTACCAAAATACAGAACCACAGTACCAACAGTCAAAGCAGCACAGTCCAACAGTACAGAAGCTAACATACCAACAACAGAAGCAGCAACAGTACCAACAACAAACACACAGTACCCCCAGAGCAGAAGCATAAACAGTACCAAAAGTACAGAAGCAGAAAAAACCAACAGTCAGAAGCACAACAGACCAACAGTAACAGAAGCAGCAACATACCAAAAAGCAGAAAAAGTAACAGTCCAACATACAGAACAGCAACATACCAAAATACAAAGCACAAAAGTACCAAAAACAAAAACAGCAACAGTCCAACACAGCAAAGCAGCAACAGTACCAAAAAGCAGAAGCACAACTACCAACAGTACAGAACATAACATACCAAAAGTACAGAACACAACAGACCAACAGTACAGAAGCACAAAAGTACCAAAAGTAGCAACAGTACCAACAGCAGAAGCAGTAACAGTACCAACAGTAGCAGAAGCAGTAACAGTACCAACAGTAGCAGAAGCAGCAACAGTACCAACAGTAGCAGAAGCAGTAACAGTACCAACAGTAGCAGAAGCAGTAACAAGACCAACAGTAGCAGAAGCAGTAACAAGACCAACAGTAGCAGAAACAGTAACAAGACCAACTAGTAAACAGAAACAGTAACAATACCAACAGTAGCACAAGCAGTAACAAGACCAACAGTAGCAGAAACAGTAACAAGACCAACAGTAGCAGAAGCAGTAACAAGACCAACAGTAGCAGAAGCAGTAACAAGACCAACAGTAGCAGAAGCAGTAACAGTACCAACAGTAGCAGAAGCAGCAACAGTACCAACAGTAGCAGAAGCAGTAACAAGACCAATAATAAGGAACATCTTTCTCCAGCAGTAATTCATTTTTGGTTTAAAAAGAACATTGAAATTCTCTTCACTTACTCATGTTGGCAGTGTGAGTGCATGAGTGAGAGTGCAGAAGTGTGAGTGCATGAGTGTGAGTGCAGAAGTGTGAGTGCAGGAGTGTGAGTGCATGAGTGTGAGTGCATGAGTGTGAGTGCATGAGTGTGAGTGCATGAGTGTGAGTGCATGAGTGTGAGTGCATGAGTGTGAGTGCAGGAGTGTGAGTGCATGAGTGTGAGTGCATGAGTGTGAGTGCATGAGTGTGAGTGCAGGAGTGTGAGTGCAGGAGTGTGAGTGCATGAGTGTGAGTGCATGAGTGTGAAATGCATGAGTGTGAGTGCATGAGTGGGGAGTGCATGAGTGTGAGTGCATGAGTGTGAGTGCAGGAGTGTGAGTGCATGAGTGTGAGTGCATGAGTGTGAGTGCATGAGTGTGAGTGCATGAGTGTGAGTGCATGAGTGTGAGTGCATGAGTTGTGAGTGCATGGTGTGAGTGCATGAGTGCATGAGGTTAGTGCATGAGTGTGAGTGCATGAGTGTGAGTGCATGAGTGTGAGTGCAGGAGTGTGAGTGCAGGAGTGTGAGTGCAGGAGTGTGAGTGCATGAGTGTGAGTGCATGAGTGTGAGTGCATGAGCATGAGTGTGAGTGCAGGAGTGTGAGTGCATAAGTGTGAGTGCATGAGTGTGGGTGCAGAAGTGTGAGTGCAGGAGTGTGAGTGCAGGAGTGTGAGTGCAGGAGTGTGAGTGCAGGAGTGTGAGTGCATGAGTGTGAGTGCAGGGTGTGAGTGCAGGAGTGTGAGTGCATGAGTGTGAGTGCATGAGTGTGAGTGCATGAGTGTGAGTGCAGGAGTGTGAGTGCAGGAGTGTGAGTGCAGGAGTGTGAGTGCAGGAGTGTGAGTGCAGGAGTGTGAGTGCAGGAGTGTGAATGCAGGAGTGTGAGTGCATGAATGTGAGTGCAGGAGTGTGAGTGTAGGAGTGTGAGTGCAGGAGTGTGAGTGCAGGAGTGTAAGTGCAGGAGTGTGTGTATGAGTGTGAATGCAGGAGTGTGAGTGCAGGAGTTTCAGTGCAGGAGTGTGTGTATGAGTGTGAGTGCAGAGTGTGAGTGCAGGAGTGTGAGTGCAGGAGTGGGAGTGCAGGAGGGGGAGTGCAGGAGTTTCAGTGCGGGAAGTGTGAGTCCCAGGAGTGTGATTACATGAGTGTGAGTGCAGGGGGTTGGAGGGGCGGAGTGGGGAGTGCAGGATTGTGAGTGCAGGATGTGAGTGCAAGAGTGTGAGTGCAGGAGTGTGAGTGCGGAGTGTGAGTGCAGGAGTCAGAGTGCAGGATTGTGAGTGAAGGAGTGTGAGTGCAGGAGTGTGAGTGCAGGAGTGTGAGTGCGGGTTTTTGTGAGTGCAGGAGGTGGTGAGGAGGTGTGAGTGCAAGAGTGTGAGTGCAGGAGTGTGAGTGCAGGAGTGTGAGTGCAGGATTTGTGAGTGCAGGAGTGGGGAGTGCAAGAGTGTGAGTGCGGGAGTGTGAGTGCAGGAGTGTGAGTGCAGGAGTGTGAGTGCAGGAGTGTGAGTGCAGGAGTGTGAGTGCAGGAGTGTGAGTGCAGGAGTGTGAGTGCATGAGTGTGAGTGCAGGAGTGTGAGTGCAGGAGTGTGAGTGCATGAGTGTGAGTGCTTGAGTGAGTGATGAGTGTGAGTGCAGGAGTGTGGTGCAGGAGTGTGAGTGCAAGAGGTGAGTGCAGGAGTGTGATTTGCGGGAGTGTGGGGTGCAGGAGTGTGAGTGCAGAGTGGGGAGTGCGGGGAGTGTGAGTGCAGGAGTGTGAGTGCAGGAGTGTGAGTGCAGGAGTGTGAGTGCAGGAGTGTGATTTGCAGGAGTGTGAGTGCATGAGTGTGAGTGCATGAGTGTGAGTGAGGAGTGTGAGTGCAGGAGTGTGAGTGCAGGAAGTGTGAGTGCAGGAGTGGAGGACGGAGTTTAAGACTTTAACACTTCTTAACAATAGTATCAACAACTGTTTACCACAGCAGATAATTTCCCCCGTAGACCACAAATTTTTATTTATTTAGGTACAGATACAAAATATTTTACAATTATCATACATAGTATAAATTAACTAGGATAATCCAAGAAAAATTAAAGACTTGTTTCCATGATTGTTCTACTTTGTCACTTTGGTTTTCGAGGTAGACTGGTATTTTTTTTTTTTACCTAAGTGACTTTCACTTCAACAATATGCTGCTACCATACTCCACCATAGTTCCATAGTAAGTTGAGAAAAGATAGCTATGTTTCCCTTTCATTTTCCATCAACCAGAGTGGTTGTCTTGCGTCGGATAATGGGGATGTTAGGTTAGGTAAGGTTTGTCAGGAAACTGGACAAGTGTTCCTGGCGCGGGTCTTAGTCATGTGATGACCCCACAGCTGGAGCTTTTGGTCATATGACCGATTCTTCAGCTGGCTTACCCTTCACCCTCTTAAAAATAAGGTTTATAGTTACCTATATAATGTGATACGAAAACCTGCGCTGGAAGTACTTCGAATAGGCTACAGGATATCGTCGTGCAATACACTACGTACTCAGTAGCTACGGTAGCTTCAAGGGCTTCGTTGTAGCAGAGCTCAGAGTGGTACAAGGGTAGGAGGAAGGCTTGAGGGGGTATGGGAGGATGAGGGAACCAGTAATGCTCTACAACCAACACGCACCACCACAAGTGCTTACAAATTGGATCATTGAATCTCTTTGTCGTGGCTGTCGATTTCTCCCTAAGGTATATGTGATCTTAGCGAGTTGAGAGATAGTGTTTGAAATTTTATATATATATATATATATATATATATATAATATTATTATATATATATATATATATATATATATATATATAATATATTTTATATATATATGGTTTCTTTTTCTTTCTCATAAACACGCTAAATAACAGGGATATCTTGCTACTCCTACTTACACTTTGGTCACACTTCACAGACACGCACATGCATATATATATACATACATCCAGGTTTTTCTCCTTTTTCTAAATAGCTCTTGCTCCTCTTTATTTCTTCTATTGTCCATGGCGAAGTGGAAAAGAATCTTTCTCCGTAAGCCATGCGTGTCGTATGAGGCGACTAAAATGCCGGGAGCAATGGGCTAGTAACCCCTTCTCCTGTAGACATTTACTAAAAAAAGAGAAGAAGAAAAACTTTATAAAACTGGGATGCTTGAATGTGCGTAGATGTAGTGCGGATGACAAGAAACAGATGATTGCTGATGTTATGAATGAAAAGAAGTTGGATGTCCTGGCCCTAAGCGAAACAAAGCTGAAGGGGGGGAGGGGAGTTTCAGTGGGGGGAAATAAATGGGATTTTAAAATCTGGAGTATCTGAGAGAGTTAGAGCAAAGGGAAGGGGTACAGTAATGTTGAAGGATCAGTTATGGAAGGAGAAAAGAGAATATGAATAGTAAATTCAAGAATTATGTGGTTAAAGTAAAGGTTGGATGCGAAAAGTGGGTCATAAAAAAGGTGTATGCACCTGGAGAAGAGGGAATGTAAAAGGAGAGAGAGAAAAGATTTTGGGAGATGTTAAGTGTATGTATAGGACCCCCTTTGAACCAAGTGAGAGAGTAATTGTGGTAGGGGACCTGAATGCTAAAGTAGGAAAAAACTTTTAGAGAGGGTGTGGTAGGTAATTTTTGGGGTGCCAGGTGTAATTGACAATGGGAGCCCTTTGATGAACTTTGTATAGAAAGGGTTTAGTTATAGGTAAATACATATTTTAAGAAAAAGGGGATAAATAAGTATACAAGATATGATGTAGGGCGAAATGACAGTAGTTTGTTGGTTATGTATTGGTAGATAAAAGACTGTTGAGTAGACTTCAGGATGTACATGTTTATAGAGGGCCACAGATATATCAGATCACTTTTTTATTTGGGTAGCTAAACTGAGAGAAAAAAGGTAGATGGGAAAACAAGGAGAAATAAAAGCATCAGGGAAGAGAGAGGTGAAGGTTTGTAAACAAAAGAGGAGGCAGTTAGGGTAAGATATAAACAGCTATTGGAGGATAGATGGGCTAATGAGAGCATAGGCAAGGGGGTCGAAGAAGTATGGGTAGGTTTAAAAATGTAGTGTTTAGAGTGTTCAGCAGAGTTTGTGGTTACAGGAAGGTGGGTGCGGGAGGGAAGAGGAGCGATTGGTGGAATGATGATGTAAAGAGAGTAGTAAGGGAGAAAAAGTTAGCATTGAGAAGTTTTTACAAAGTAGAAGTGATGCAAGGAGGGAAGAGTATATGGAGAAAAAGAGAGAGGTTAAGAGAGTGGTGAAGCAATGTAAAAAAAAGAGCAAATGAGAGAGGGGGTGAAAATGTTATCAACAATTTTTGTTGAAAAAAAGAAAAAGTTTTGGAGGAAAAATTAACAAGTTAAGGAAGCCTAGAGAACAAATGGATTTGTCGTTAAAAATAGGAGAGGAGAGTTATTTAATGGAGAGTTAGAGGTATTGGGAAGATGGAGGGAATATTTTGAGGAATTGTTAAATGTTGATGAAGATAGGGAAGTCTGTGTTTTCGTGTATAGGGCAAGGAGGAATAACATCTTCTAGGAGTGGGAAGAGCCAGTTGTGAGTGTGGGGGAAGTTCGTGAGGCAGTGCGTAGAATGAAAAGGGGGTAAGGCAGCCGGATTGATGGGATAAGACAGAAATGTTAAAAGCAGGTGGGGAATAGTTTTGGAGTGGTTGGTGCAATTATTTAATAAATGTATGGAAGAGGGTAAGGTACCTAGGGATTGGCAGAGAGCATGCCCTAGTTCCTTTGTATAAAGGCAAAGGGGACAAAAGAGGGGCAAAAATTTATAGGGGGATAAGTTTGTTGAGGGGTACCGTAAAGTGTATGGTAGAATTATTATTGAAAGAATTTAAAAGTTTAAAACGGAGAATAGGATAGCAGAGAACAAAGAGGCTTTAGGAAAGGTAGGAGGGGGTGTGGACCAGGTGTTTACAGTGAAACACATAAGTGAAACAGTATTTAGATAAGGCTAAGAGGTCTTTTGGCATTTATGGATTTGGAAAAAGGCGTATGACAGTGTGGATAGGGGGCAATGTGGCAGATGTTGCAAGTGATGGTGTAGGAGGTAGGTTACTGAAAGCAGTGAAGAGTTTTTACAAGGATATGAGGCTCAAGTTAGAGTTGTAGGAAAGAGGAAAATTATTTCCCAGTAAAAGTAGGCCTTGACAAGGATGGTGATGTCACCCTGGTTGTTTTATATTTTTTAGATGGGGTTGTAAGAGAAGAAAAAACGGGGTCTTGGCAAGGGGGTGGAGAAAAAATAGAGAATCACACTAAAGTGGGGGTTGTCACATTGCTCTTTGTGATGAACTGTGCTCTTTGGGGTTCTTAGGAAAAGGGGGCAGAAATTGGGGATGAATTTGGTTGGGTGTGCAAAAGAAGAAAATTAAAAAAATGAATACAGGAAAGAGTAAAGGGTTTTGGGATAACAAAAAGATTAGGTGTGAAAGTTGGATATCAGATTTGGGGGGAGGGGGATGGAGGATGAATGTATTCAGATATTTGGGAGTGGACGTGTCGGGATGGGGTTTTGAAAGATGAGGTGGATCATAGAATTGTGGGGGAAAAGGTGGTGGTGACTTAGGAGTCGTGGGACAAAGAAATTGTCCTTGGAGGAAAAAAGGGGAATGTATGAGACTAGTTTTACAATGCCTATATGGGTGTAAAGGGTGTGAAAGTTGCAGCGAGGAGAAGGGGGGGCAGTGGAGGTGTTCCCGTTGAGGGGGAATGTGTGGGTGAAAATAAAAGGGGGAATTCATAGTTTGGAAGTTTGGGGGAGGTGGGGGGATTTCCAAAACTGTTGTCCCGAGGGCTGAGGAAGGGTTGTTGAGGGGTTGGACATGAGGAAAATGGAGGAAACAGAATGACTTCAAGAGTGTTCAGTCTTAGTGGAAGGAAGGCGGGGGGAGGGGGGGC
>NW_026505445.1:0-50106 GCF_026875155.1 Cherax quadricarinatus
ACCGAATGGTTCCGAGCCCTTGGTGCATACCTGTTAGACTGCCCGTTTCATGCCCTTCGCCGTAACATTTCCCCAATGCCCCCCAGTAGGGCAGACCCAGAAAAAGGCAGCCTCTTGTTACTTACTGTGGGATTTGGGGAAAACCTTATTTCCCCTTGCATGCATCCCCCCCCCCGCTAAATTTGCTGAAAGGGCCTGCTTGGGCCTCCTTTGTACTGCACACCAGCCACTGTTAGTCCCACACAACTTTTGGTACGTCACGGCCATAGGGCCGGTGAGGTACCCCCCCCTTATGCTAAAACCCTGCCACACAGGTGCAAAGCAACGAAAATGTCACTTCCACCCGGGAGCCAATCCCGGGTCCCCAAAAAGGAAAGAGACCCGGCCGGGATTACCGGGCGAATAAAATAAATAAATAAAAATCGGAAACACATCGACCATGCCCTCCCCTTTGGGTAGGGAGGTCCCTGACCCCGGCCTTAGCTCATAAGACTGTCATTCCCAAATTTTCCCCCCTTTGGGGGCGGGGAGCAGACCAAGAGGCCTACTTTGGCTAGGCCTGGGGACAGTTTTCCCCAAAATGGGAGGTATTGTGCCTCCCCAGGGGAGCTTGGGTTCAACACCCCAAAAAGGGGGGACCCAAGCCAGCCCACCACTTGGAAAACCCCCGGGCCGGAGATCCCGGCAAATCTTTATAAAAATAAAAATTTGGAAAAGACAGACACAAAAAGGATTACCCGACGGGACAAGATTGGGGAAAACAGTGTGTTTTTGGTTCGCAAACTGTGTTAGTTTACGCACAGATTAGGTCTTTCCTGGTGATCCTTTTGGAGGGGTTTTCGTGCTTCGAGCAGTAGCCACGGGGGGGGCATGGGCCCCAACGGGGGCTTGAGCCTCAAGCTCGCCCCCATGTGGCAGTGGGGTCACAGGCCACTCTGCTGTTGGCTCTGTCCCCAAACTACAGTGACCATGACAACCCCAGGGAGAGCGGCCTAAACGTTTTTTGGAATGCGGGGACGATTGGAGGACGACGGGGGGCCCCGGGGGGAGCCCCCAGCAAGAACCAAGGATGCAGTGGAGACTACGTCCTACCAACTCCCCATGGGCCGTCGGCAGCCCCAAACCCAAGAAATTGCACCCCCAGATGGCCATAGGGGTCGGGAAAGGGAAGCCAGGAGGTTGTAGCTCCTCAAAGGGCAAGGATGGAGCCATCCCAGTCCCTACACCAGTTGCTTGGCCCCCACAGGGGACGGGGACTGTTTCCCCACGTGAAAGGAGTTCCCGCTAGTGGGGCACAATAAACCAGGGCCTTCAAAAAATTCAAGGTTCCCAAACTAGGGGTTTGTAAGGTTTTGGAAGGGTCTCCCCCACCTAAAGTTCCTCTGCGATTCACTTCAGGAACGAGGTTCTGGTCATTCCGGACAAGCTTTACAGTTGAAGGGGCTGTTTTTCCCATCCCAGCAGGGGGAACTGCTTGCTTCGGAGAAGGTTAAAAAGGGGGGCTTTACACGTCCCTGTGCCCCCCCCACGGGACCCCATTTTGGAATCCCAATATTGTAAAGGGGAGCACCACTGAAAACTGAACAAGGTGCCCCCCCCCAGGTGCTGATCCCCCAAAAGGCCCTTCCCCACCACCGGACCTTGGGTCTGGGAAGATTCAAGACCCCCCATCCTGTAAAGGCCAGTACAATGCTTAAACTGCCGGGGTCAATCTATTGCAGCACCTCACGAGAGAAAAATTATGGGTGTGCAGCAAGGCCACGACCGAAGGACTGCATTGAAATCCCAAACATCCACCGGGCGAAGCCCTTGGGAGGCCCAAAGTGTGCCAACTGCTAAAAGAGGACCATGCCGGAACCGGGCGTCCTTGAAGGTGCAGCACTGGCAGCAGGTTCTCTCGGAACAACCCCAGCCCCGACCCCACCCCGCCTTGGGAAACGCCACCCAACATCAGCATGGCTCCAATCACGGTTCCCCAATCCGCAGGGGGAATACTACGAGTTCCCAGCACGGGCTCCCAGGGTGGCATCAGGGGTAGACGCTGGTTTCAGCAGCGCGGTCAACGCGCCCCAGAGGGCAAGGGGGCCCAAAAGGCGAATCAGGGAAAAAAAAAAGGCCACGGGCCGGGCACATGCCCAGCGGGTCCCAGCTGGGTGCCAACATTCCTTGCCATACACCCAGCGGGCCCCTTTTCCAAAGACGGCCCCAAAATGTGAGGGGGCCAGCTCGGGCAAGGTTCCCCACGGGGGACTTGGAAGCCCTGGCCACTCTTCCGGGCCCAGGGTGCCCCCCGTTTAAAGTTTCGCAGTTGACAGCCCCCCAACTACCCGTGACCCAGCCCCGCCTCCGGTCGCCCACTCAATGCCTGCAAGGTAATGGTCGAACCCTTTTTCCGGTCGACTGAAGAAAACCATGGGGGTATCCACGCTCCTCTGTCGCCGCTGCCGTCGGCAGGGACAGGGCGCCTGCAGGCAGCCCCTGTCATGGAATGCTGGGCGTGGTCCTACGGGGCAAAAAGACTCAAGGAACTTCAAGCCATCATCCAGGACCCCTTCCCGTCTTGGGAGGGGGCCCCGGAGTCCCAAACAATGGATACGACCCCAGGCAGGAGGGAAATCAGTGAGCCACCTTGGGGCCCCTTGAAGATCCTCATGGAACTTTGGGGGCGCAGCGGAAAATTCACTTAGTGATTGAAGCTGCATTTTCAGGATGAGGTTGAGTTTTCCTTTTTTCGGGAGACCTCCGATTTGTCACGTCAAACAGCCACTATTCCGGGTTTCTCTGCCTACCTTTCACCCCGGGAAGGACGGCAGGGGCACGGCATCTACGTCGGGACTACTACCCTCATTAAATTCCACTGCCCCCATCGACTGGGGGGAGGGCGTAGAGGTTCGGCTGTCACCCAACCTGCGGATGGACCCTCGTGGTTTACAATTTTACAGAACTCTGGGTACACCCTTGACTCTCAGAGGTGGCAGCTTTCCCCCCACGGGGGGTCTTTTTGTGGCTGGGGATGTCAATGCCCCCCACCCAATACTTTCTTCTGTCCTCCCCCAACAGCGGGCCCCTTTGCGGCTGTTGGAGGAGGTCCCTGAGATCGCCCCCCTCAATAAGGTGACCCAAAACAATCAAGGGGCCCGCTGGATGTCAACTCACTCTAGGCGGTTGCTCTCGAGCGCAGATGGGGAGGTCCACCCCCTCCACCAGTGACACTTTGCAGGGTCATACGCTGATGGCCCAGCGGCCCGCTCCCCACCCCTCCCCCCAAGAATCAAAAAAGGGCCCGAGGCAGGCTTCCGGGGGGTCTTTGGGAAAATTTGGGTGGGGGGGTTTCCCCCCCTTCCAAAAACCCCAATGAGGGCTCAAAGCTTGCAGGTGGCCTCCATGTGCAGCTAGGCAGCAATACAAGATTACAGGCGGAGGGTCATAAAAAAAGGCGGGGGGTTTTACAATGGGGACATCGGGGAACAGAACTCCCGCATCAATTTTTGTAGAGATCACGGCTAATCCACGGTTTGAGTCCATGCGTCTGCTCAGGGAAGGGGGGGCATGCACACCAGTCTCACACAGGGCCCGCGGGCTAAAGGGTTTCAGGGGTTCTCCTTCAGAACCTCCACCTTATCTGTGATTTGGACCAAGTTGCTTTGGGCCAGGGGCAGCGTCGCATTGTGGCTCGGTTGAAACCCCCCGAACTGGCAAGCGTCGGGGGACCTATTCACCCCAAGGGCCCATGCTACTGCCTCAGGATCTCCGGACCTCCAAGCCACCCCCCCCTAGAAGGGTGATGGTGATCCAAGCAGCAGCCAGGCTGGGGATGTCAGGGTGAAGACTTCACCGCCCAGGAGCCCCCAGGCACCCTCACATCTCACGAACACTGCTCCGGGCTGATGGTTTTCACCAAAAGGACACTCGTCTGGCCATTTGGACTTTAGCTGTCCTGGGGGTCTAAACCCAAATTTGGGGAGCGGCAAACTCCCTGTCATGGGGAAAGGGGGGACATCATACCATTCCCAAGCCTGGGGGTCTAGCAGTGTTTAGACCCAATTTTCCCCACCATTGCATCTCGAAGGTGTTAAAGGATGGTGTTGGGGCGCCCGAGGTGGGAAGCTTGGGCCCCCCTCATAAAACCTCTTGGCTTTACCAGGGATGGGGGACTTTCGAAAGCCTTACCACTCTAAGCCGGCAGGCGGGGGCCCAAGCCCACATTTTTGTCTTTTGACTCGAAAAGCTTTGAGCTAGCCCTGCACCTGCCATCCTCTCAACCCTTTGGGCCCGCAGTGGATTAAAGGGAGGGTGCTTTCATGCTTGTTCCTATCTCCAGGACGGTGGGCCCATACCTTCCCCGGGGATGCCTCTTTCCCCCAAGACCCCGGAAACGGGAACCACAGGGCGGGGGGTTTGTTTTTCCCCCCCTGTTAATGTACTGATGCACATGTGTGCCGCCTTTCTAAAAAGGGGCCATCCCCTCAGCATGCCCATACCTGGCACTTGGACCTAGGAAGCAACGCTTTTGCGCGGCCCAAAGGACCTCGATTTCTGGCTTCCACCCGCCGTACTGGGGCTCAAGTATCTGCAGAAAACCAAAGCCATGATCCTTGCACCAAGGGCCCCTCAGAGGCTGCGGGTCCCGGGGATCGACCTGGAGTGGGTTCGATTATAGGGACCCTTGGGGATCTCATTTACAGGCACCTCACCTTCCAAAAAAGTGCGCCACATTTAAAAAGGGCTCGCAGAGGTCGGCTTGAGTCCATGGCCAACCCTAGGGGTTGGGGGGCCCGCCTCGAGGTCATGAGGTTTTCTACATCCCGGCAATACTTCCCTCGTTGACTAGGGGGACTTCTCTGGTTTAGCCCGACCCCAAACATCAAAACCCTCTTGTCACCAGAACACAACTGACGGGCCATGCTGGGGCTCCTAGGGGGGCCCCAAGCAGGGTCTGAACCTTGAGGTGCAGCTACAGCCCCTTGAAGACAGATCCAAAATGGGAGCTGCCCGGAATTTCAAAGTATCCCGACCCCAGGGGGACAAAATGATGAGAATTTCGGGTCCCCCAGGGGCGGTCTTTTACTGCATCCCACCCCCAAAAGGGTGTGGTCATAGAATGCCACACGGAACTCTTGCCCTGACATTGCTCCAGGGGGGGCTGCGACAGACTGGGACGAAATACACGGTGCCACCCCCTTGGGGACCCGATGTTTGCGGGACTGGACAACCTACCCGACAGCAAGGGCATTGCACCCCCGGGGCTTCTGCCCACCTTGCCCGGCTAGCATGTGGGGGCGGAAGGCCCAGGGGTGTGCCATATTAAAACTGATGGCTCCCGAGACCCCCTGCAGGCCCCACGCTGCTGGGATGTTCCACACAATCAACCCGCAGGTTGGCGCCCCCAGCCATTGCCCATCCCCCAGGGCCCAACTCTTTGCCATCCAACAACTCTGCGGATACTCTTGCAGACCCCCAGCATCCCCCCCTCATCCACGTTGATTCCAAGGCAGCAAAACCAAGCGTTAAGCAAAGAGACCAAAGGCCAAAAATACCTAACACATCCCTCCGGGGGGGACCTGCAGAACTCCATGGCCAGGGTCGCAGGCTACCATCAAGGATCCCCGCCCTGTGGGTATCCCTGGCAATGATGTGCAGATTAGGCTGCTAGGACTGCAACCCTCGAGCACAGCCCCCCAGCTGATCTCCCCCACCTCAGCCAATTGCGCGTTGGCTGCTGGGCGGGGGGCGCCCACCCTGACCCTGGGGGGTCACGGAGCCTCTGTTGGTATGTCAGGGCGACCCACAGGGTGCCCCCTCCAAGTCTTCGGACACAGTCCCGGGGAACTGAGGGTGCAATCCACCGCCCAACTTTGGGGATCCCCCCACGCGGGATTGTGAACGGGCAGAAGGAGCTCTTCCATTTTGACCCAAGGTTTTCCGCAGCCCTTTGGGGCACTATGTTAGACGCCCCCCTACGATGCCCCTTCGCCATAAACACTTCCCAAAGACCCCCGTAGGGGAGACCCCAAAAAGAGGCAGCAAACTTTTGAATTAGCGTCGGGATTGGAAATCTTACTTCCATCCTTGCATTTTATCCGCCCCCCGCTGAAATTGCTCAGGGCCTGCTTTTGGGGCCCCCATTGCAAGCACACCACCACGTTAGTGCACACTAACTTTTGGGATGTATTGGGCCCTAGGGCGGTGAGGGACCCCCCCTTCCTGCGAAAACCGCCCCACATGAAGTAACGAAAATGTCACTTCCACCCGGGGAGCCAAAGCCGGGTCACCAAAAAGGGAAAAGACCCGGGGGGATTTCCGGCGAATCAAATAGAATAGAATAGAATTGGAAAAAAACCCGGGCCGGGGGAATACCGCAAAAAAAAAAAAAAAAAAAAAAAAAAACCTATCCAAAGGAACGCGAAGCTCAAATTCATAAGGATTATCACTGGGGAAGATTTGGAAAAAAAAAAAGTGTGTTTGTGTTCGCAAACGTGTTAGTTTCGCACAGTTTGCGTCATTCCTGGTGATCCTTGAAAATGGTTCAGTGCTTCGGGGAGTGAGCCACAGAGGGGGCTACGGGCCCCTACTGGGGTCGGCCTCACACTCTGCACCCAGTGTGGGGACTGGAGGTCACAGGGGACAGCTCTGCGCGGCCTGTCCCCACACTACAGTCACCATGACAGTCCAGGGGGGCGGCCCAAAGTTCCTTGGAAGCGGGACGAGTTTGGGGCGGTGGGGCAGGTGGGAGCCCCCAGCAAAAAGGCCAAAGGGTGCAGTGGAGACTACTGTACCTACCAACGCCACTGGTCCCGCAGCCCCCACCCAAGAAGACTTGCACCCCCCCATGGCCATAGGGTCGTGGAAGGAAACCGGAGGTGTGCTCCTCAACTGGCAAGGATGGGGCCATCCCAGGTCCCCACACCCTTTTCCGTTGGCCCCACAGTGGAGGGACGGCACCCCCCCGTGGGGAAGGAGGATTCCCGCTCACCGGGGGAAAGGGGCCGATTATGGGGGGCCCCGGGGGCCCGGGCCCCCCCCCTTTTGGGCCCCTTTGGGCTTTGGCCCAGGTCGTAGCTGGGTTTTTTATTTTGGGGCGAGGGAAGGGGGGGCCAACCTTTACTGGCGGGGCATGCCCTCCCGAATTATTTGAGATTTAAATTATTATTTTTATTATATAATCAAGGGGGAAGCGCCCAGGGGGGGGGGGTGTGGAAGGAATTTTCAGGTTAAAATTTTCGGGGTTTTGGGGACCCACAGATCCAATTCCCTAAATCAAGACCCCCTCACCAAAAAAAGGAAACCCTTCCATGAGGGTTGAGTTTTTAAAGCCAAAAATATATATATAAAATATATATATAATATAAAAAATATATATATATATTTATATATAAAAATTATTTATTTATTTTTTTTATTATTTATTTATTTTTTTTTTTTTTTTTTTTTTTTTTTTTTTTTTTTTTTTTTTTTTTTTTTTTTTTTTTTTTTTTTAGACACAAAACTATGCAGATACCCCCTTTTCAAGGGGGGGGGGCCACAGCTCTAGTGGGGGGGGAGGGGGGCGGCCCCCCCAGGCCCCCCCATAGTTACCCCACGGGTTTTGGGGATACTTTTAAATTTGTTTTGCAACTTTGCAAGTTTAGAGACCACAAATTTAACCTCTAGCTCCATAACAATACAAAAATTTGTTTTTTAAAGGGTTGGATACTTATAATAAAAAATTTTGGGCGTATTGATGCTGAGAAAAAAGAATTTTGGCCAAAAAAAAAAACGTGGGGAAAAGTCCTAACTTTTAAAAAAAATTTGGCCCTAAGAGCCAAAAGGCAAAGGGAGGCCTGAGAGAGGGGGAGGCCGCCTCAGCGAGGGGTCAAAGGTTTGCATGTTGGAGCACGTGGTAACATCCGACGGCTGATGCGGGGGGTTTACCCCGTGACGGGTGGTCACCGTCCCCTGGTATTTTAAGGCTCCCAAAAACTTTCAAAATCAATGCGAGCCCGGGGACGAACCAGGGGCGAGAGGGTAAGGGTTCATGAACCCTTCTTTACCTTACTGCACCAGGTAAAAGGGGGCCCGGGCAAGTTTAATAATTTGGCTATTGTGTTTTTGGGCCCGTTTTTGGGGGGCCCTTTTGGGGCAGTGCCCGGGGTTTGGGGGGGTTGGGGGCCTTGGAGCTATGAACGGTAGCCAAACCCTGAAAGAGAAAAATAAAAATTTAAAATTTAAAAATAATGATTGTTATTTTTATTTGGGGAAGTTTTAACATATTTACCCCTATCTCAGAGATATGGGTAAATATGTTGAAACTTAGCCTAATAAAAATAACAATTATTATTATTATTATTATTATTATTATTATTATTATTATTATTATTATTATTATTATGATTATTATTATTATTATTATTATTAATATTATTATTATACTCTTTCACGGTAGGCTACCGTAGGCATAGCTCCAAGGCTCCAACCCACTCCACTCCGGCACTGTCCCACAAGGCCCCAAAACAGGCATAAACACAATAGCCTAATGTATTAATCTTGCCCTGGCCCCTTTACCTGGTGCAGTAAGGTCACTGAATGGTTCATGAACCCTTACCCTCTCGTCCTGGTTCGTGCCATGTGATCGCTGAGTTGAAGAGCAGATTTGATGATGACACTGTGCCCGTTGCTCTCCGATTGAAGGAGCTGCTCAGGGGCTCAAAAGCAAACGTGGATGCTGTTCTTAAAGCCACTAAACTCTACGAAAGTGACGTTGAGTCACTTTTGCTCGTGCAGACGGAAACACAGCGGTGGACATGTTCCGCTCCGGCCTTCGAATCTGTCAAGAAAGCAAAGGAATACGCCGAGGCCCGTATGTTTCCGAACATCGCGAAGCTCCTTACCATCCTACTGACCCTTCCAGTCTCAAATGCAGAAGCCGAACGATCGTTCTCAGCCCTGAAACGCCTGAAGACATACTTGAGGAGCACCATAGGTCAGGATCGCCTCAACGGCCTCGCACTACTCGCCGTCCATAACGATGTACATATTCCTGTTGATCGTGTGATCAACAAGTTTGCGGAAAGGAACCGCCGTCTTCTCTTTGCTTAGGCTGCAGTGTGATTAATCCTTTCAGTGTAATAACCTTTGCATGTTACTTTTAAGGCTACTATTATAGGTAATATTATAAAGTATAATGCTTACTGTCTTAAGCAGGTATATATATATATATATATATATATATATTATATATATATATATATTATATATATATATATATATATATATAAATATTATATATATATATATATATATATATTCTACATTTAAGTTAATGTCTAATGTAAAAGTCTCTAGCTATTAAATTCTTACTTTCAATAAAGTTTTAATAAGATACAAAATTCCTCACATTGTAAGGTCAGTGTTTTTTTTTTCTCAGAAAAATCGGCCCTCTCATTTGGATCCGAAGAGAAACACTGGCACCTAGAGCAGATGGTTATGCCCATTCATTTAGGTCAGTCCGCCAGTAATTAACAAATAAGAATCGCGTTAGTGGAGAAACGGTAATGCTAATGCTCTTTAAACAACCGAAAATTCTGCCGTCGGGCCCCCCCCCCAAACTTTGTTACTAGATCTGCGCCTGCTCAAAATGGACTAATTACTGTTCCATTCCCTCAGGGGCATCCTTGCACCTTGCATTATTTCATTAACCCCTTCACATACCCTCATTAGTTCCTCTTCAGTTGACGTCTCACCCGGAAATTGTCTACATAAGATTATTTACCCAATTACTACGCTCAGTGGACCACCTGTGCACTTAAGGTGTGCATTTATCGTCGCCTGAAGTAGGAACAATTTATTATTTAACTGTTTATTATTTTTTTTTATTTATTTAAAACAGTGCGATACAAATGACAGAAATATATTAAAAAGATACACGACAACAGATTACTGCACAAGAATCTCACTTAACCCGAAACCTAATAACGACACCATACAGTACAGTGGTAATACACTCTCACACACAACACACCGTATGTTACAGTGGTAATACACTCTCACACACAACACACCGTATGTTACATTGGTAATACACACTCACACACAACACACCGTATATTACACAACACTATACATTACAGTGATATTGTTTTATTTGTTAAAGAACATCTCTAACAAGGTTACATTTTACAAAACATCAAACACTGGAAATTATGAAGATTGTACAATAAAACAGAGATAAAAACACAAACACACACAATGACACACACATACACAAGCACACACGTGAAGCAGTATCGCTGAATAGTGCTCCCAGGATATAGCGTTCTAGTGGCTGTCCTAAGATATTATTAGCGTTCTAGTGGCTGTCCTAAGATATTATTAGCGGTCATCGTACGTGAGTGAATCAGTGAACATACCTACAAGAGTGCAATAGCTTTCAAGAGTGCGAATAATATGATAAGATCAAGAATTTTTACAATTTAGATTTGAATGAAATTTGAGTGAGGGAGGGTAGCAGTCAGCTGATCAGGCTGCTGGCCGCAGTGTTGACACAAAATATCCAAACAGTTAATTGGGTTAACGGAGTGATCTGAAATATTAACAAATACATATGTTGGTTGATTATAGCAGCAGTGTAGTGATAAGGTCATGAAAGAGTGATTAAGTAAATACTGAAAGTAAGAAAAAATTAGTCAATCCCCAGCTGTTGGTGTTGTGAATGTAGCTAACATCATCAGACTTGTTATGACCATAATACTGTACTAAAGAAAAAAGAGGGAATACCAAGTCTTAAAAGAAAAAGAAAATAAAAACTTGAATGCATGATAAAATTCCTGAAGGAGTTACAAAATTGAAGGAGTTGACAGCAGCCGACCAGCAGGAACCTCCATTGTTGTGCAGACGACATCACTTGCCTATTTGTGGTTAATTTTGGTTAGTGTCTAAAGTCTCAGTGTCTCGCCCTGCTGGTTGTATGCTATACCATCTCTCTCTCCCTATTTCAGTACCAGGAGATAGATAGTGGTTAGTAAATTATCTAAATATCGCCAGGTAAACTCCAGAAGAGTTGTGTAGCCTAGTGAACCCCCCCCCCGTTTTTCTGAGGGACAAGCTAGTAAACAAGTACGCACATACAAACACACGTGTGCACCCGTAATTATTATTATAATAAACATTAGTATATATTAATAAGGAATTGAGTGAGAAAAATAATCCTATAATCTTCAAAAAGTAAAGTAGCCTAGTGTGCGAAGATCTGGGCCGGGAGAGTACCGGTGAACCAACAACAACAAAGATCTGGGCCGGGAGAGTACCGGTGAACCAACAACAATAACAAATAGTGTTAACGTGACCCCCCCCCTCTTTTTCAAAGAACGACAAGCTAGTAAACACACACACACAAACACAAGTGTACACAATTAATATTATATAGTATATATTAGTGTATATTAATAAGGAATTGATTGTGAAAAATTTTTTATGATCTTCAAAAGAGTAGCGTAGCATAGTGTGCGCATGAACACCCACACACACCCCCACACCCACACACCCCACACACACCCACACACCCCACACACACCACACACACCCCCCCCCCCCCCACCACACACATTGCCATACTCACACATACACTTCCCCCTCCCCCACCGACATCTCACTCCTTCACCTGATCCCTCCCCTCCCTCTTTCACCCTCCCCCTTCCCACCTCTCCCTCCTTCCCCCTCTCCCTCTCCCACTCACCCACTTGCTTCACTCTCCTTCCCACTCCCCCTTCCCACTAATCTCCCACATAGCCACAGTTCCTCCTCTACCTCCCCCCCCCACACTCTGACATACACACTACTAACCTTACATACAGAATTACATAGGTTTCCCACTCTGAGGCAATCAGGATAAAACAAAAATGGGTTGCCAGAGAGCAACAAGAAAAACCAAGGGACAGGAGGAGGAAACTGCAAAGGAAGATTGGGCAGCAGAGCTCATAAAAAGGGAACATGAATGGGAAAAGAAACTAGAAGAAATTAGCATGAGAATGGAAGAGAGGATAGACATGGAAAACAGGAAGTGGGAGGTGCAAGTCAAAGCAGCAGAGGCCAGGATACAGAGTTTAGAAGAGGAACTGAAAAATCTGAAACAGCCTAAAGAACTAAAGAACATTTTGGGATTGACAACAGAGACTGCTACCTCAGTCACAAATAAGGGGACTGTAGGGAAAGAAGGAGCAAAACAGCATGTAGAAGCTCAATCAGTGGAGAATGTAGTAAATGAAAGACCTAAGCTATATGTGGAGGCCCTAACAGACCACAGCAGAGCCCAGGGAAAGCCGAGAAGGGAAAAATGATAGGCCACTGAGCCCAAGTACATTAGCTAGTGAAACTGAAGAAAGGAAAGCTGCAATGGAGGAAATCAAATTGAATGAGAGGATACACAGGGATATGCAGTGGGAGAAGGAAAGGGTGAGGTCAGTCTTTGTGTATGGGCTCCAGGAAGTTGAAGGGGAAACATATGAAGCCAGAAAACAAGGGGAAAAAAAAGCAATTGAAAGAATCATGAAAGCAATAGGAGAAGACGACATGACCCAGCTGGAAAATTTTCGGAGAATACGGGGGTATGTAAAAAAAAAGAACCCGGCCGGTGAAAGTGACCTTCAAGGCAGAATCGACTCAGAACAGGATCCTGCAGGAGAAAGCACGATTAAGGGACATGCCGGCATACAGGAAGGTGTATCTCGACCGTGACAGAACACAAGCAGAAAGGCAGAAACAGAGAGAGATGGTACAAAGGCGAAAGGAGGAAAGAGAGGGGATGGAGAAGACAGACAGGAGATCCCAGACACAGGAAGATCAAATGCAGCCTCCCTCACAACTTCCTATAGAAGCCTCCCAACCAGGTCAACCCCAGTGCAACCAAACACTCTAAACCAAAACACCCATGCCACATCCAATGCCCCCACCCACTGCATTACAAACTCCACCCCCACAGCAACCACCCATAGTTCCTTATCAGGTCTCCCACTTCCCCAACCCCAATACACCTCCCAGACCACAATCTTAGAAAAGAAGTTGAAGGTGTGGTATACAAATGCAGATGGAATAACAAATAAGTATGAGGAGTGGCACGAAAGAATCAAGGAGACATCCCCAGACATAATAGCACTCACAGAAACAAAACTCACCAGAATAATAACAGATTCAATCTTTCCAACCGGATATCAAATCCTCAGGAAAGACAGAGGGAGGAGAGGGGGAGGAGGAGTTGCACTGCTCATTAAAAACCAGTGGGGGTTTGAGAAAATGGAAGGAATGGATGGCACGGGCGAAAGGGACTACTTAGTAGGAACAATCCAGTCTGAGGGACATAAGGTGATAATTGCAGTAATGTACAACCCACCACAGAACTGCAGGAGGCCAAGAGAAGAATACGATGAGAGCAACAGAGCAATGGTCGACACACTAGCCGAGGTGGCCAGGAGAGCACACATGGGGGGAGCAAAGTTACTAGTTATGGGTGATTTCAATCACAAGGAGATTGACTGGGAAAACCTGGAGCCCATGGGGGTCCCGAAACATGGAGAGCCATGATGATGGATGTGGTACTGGAAAACCTCATGCATCAACATGTTAGAGACACTACCAGAGAGAGAGGAGAGGAAGAACCAGCAAGACTGGACCTTGTATTCACCTTGATTAGTTCTGACATCGAGGATATCATGTATGAAAGGCCCCTGGGAGCTAGTGATCATGTGGTTCTGTGCTTCGACTACATAGTTGAGCTCCAAGTGGAGAGAGCAGCAGGAAAAGGGTGGGAAAAACCAAACTACAAAAGGGGGGACTACTCAGGCTTGAGGAACTTCCTTCAAGACATTCAGTGGGAGAGGGAACTGACAGGAAAACCAGTACAAGAAATGATGGACTATGTGGCAACAAAATGCAAGGAGGCAGAGGAGAGGTTTGTTCCCAAGGAAAACAGAAATAATGGGAAGAACAGAACGAGTCCTTGGTTCACCCAAAGGTGTAGGGAGGCAAAAACTAGGTGTACTAGAGAATGGAAAAGGTACAGAAGACAGAGAACTCAGGAAAATAAAGAGATTAGCCGAAGAGCCAGAAACGAATATGCACAGATAAGAAGGGAGGCTCAGCAGCAATACGAAAATGACATAGCAACGAAAGTCAAGACTGACCCGAAGCTGTTGTACAGCCACATCACGAGGAAAACAACAGTCAAGGACCAGGTAATCAAACTGAGGAAGGGTGATGGGGAATTCACAAGAAACGACCGGGAGGTTTGTCAGGAGCTCAACACAAGATTTAAAGAAGTATTTACAGTGGAAACCAGTAGGACTCCAGGAAATCAGAGCAGAGGGGTGCACCAGCAAGTTCTGGATGAGGTACACATAACCAAGGAGGAGGTGAAGAAGCTGCTATGCGAACTTGATACCTCAAAGGCAGTGGGACCAGACAACATCTCTCCGTGGGTCCTTAAAGAGGGAGCAGAGACATTGTGTGTACCATTGACAAAGATCTTCAACACATCATTTGAAACTGGGCAACTCCCTGAGGTATGGAAGATGGCAAATGTAGTCCCAATTTTTAAAAAGGGAGACAGACATGAAGCACTAAACTACAGACCTGTATCACTAACGTGTATAGTATGCAAGGTCATGGAGAAGATCATCAGGAGGAGAGTGTTGGAGCACCTGGAAAGAAACAAGTGTATAATTGACAACCAGCATGGTTTCAGGGAGGGAAAATCCTGTGTCACAAACCTATTAGAGTTTTATAACAAGGTGACAGAAGTAAGACAAGAGAGAGAGGGGTGGATCGACTGCATTTTTTTGGACTGCAAGAAGGCCTTCGACACATTTCCTCACAAGAGGTTACTGCAAAAGCTAGAGGATCAGGCACACATAACAGGAAAGGCACTGCAATGGATAAGAGAATACCTTACAGGGAGGCAACAACGAGTCATGGTACATGACGAGGTGTCAAAGTGGGCGTCTGTGACAAGCAGGGTTCCACAGGGGTCAGTCCTTGGACCTGTGCTGTTCTTGGTATATGTGAATGACATAACGGAAGGGATAGACTCAGAAGTGTCCTTGTTTGCGGACGATGTGAAGTTAATGAGAAGAATCAAATCGGATGAGGATCAGGCAGGACTACAAAGAGACCTGGACAGGCTACAAGCCTGGTCCAGCAACTGGCTCCTTGAGTTTAACCCGCCAAATGCAAAGTCATGAAGATTGGGGAAGGGCAAAGAAGACCGCAGACACAATATAGTTTAGATGGCCAAAGTCTGCAAACCTCACTCAAGGAAAAAGATCTGGGGTTGAGTATAACACCGAGCATATCTCCTGAGGCGCACATCAATCAGATAACTGCTGCAGAATATGGGCGCCTGGCAAACCTACGGATAGCGTTCCGATACCTCAGTAAGGAGTCGTTCAAGACTCTGTATACCATTTACGTCAGGCCCATACTGGAGTATGCAGCACCAGTTTGGAATCCACACCTAGTCAAGCACACCAAGAAGTTAGAGAAAGTGCAAAGGTTTGCAACAAGACTAGTCCCAGAGCTACGGGGATTGTCCTACGAAGAAAGGTTGAGGGAAATTGGCCTGACGACACTGGAGGCCAGGAGGGTCAGGGGAGACATGATAACGACATACAAAATACTGGACGGAATAGACAAGGTGGACAAAGAGAGGATGTTCCAGAGATGGGACACAGACACAAGAGGTCACAATTGGAAGTTGAAGACTCAGATGAATCAAAGGGATGTTAGGAAGTATTTCTTCAGTCATAGAGTAGTCAAGCCGTGGAATAGCCTAGAAAGTGAAGTAGTGGAGGAGGGAACCATACATAGTTTTAAGGCGAGGTACGATAAAGCTCATGGAGCAGGGAGAGAGAGGACCTAGTAGCAATCAGTGAAGAGGCAGGGCCAGGAGCTATGAATCGACCCCTGCAACCACAAACAGGTGAGTACAAATAGGTGAGTTCGTATACAGGTGGCCCGGTGGCCTGGTGGCTAAAGCTCCCGCTTCACACACGGAGGGCCCGGGTTCGATTCCCGGCGGGTGGAAACATTCCGACACGTTTCCTTACACCTGTTGTCCTGTTCACCTAGCAGCAAATAGGTACCTGGGTGTTAGTGGACTGGTGTGGATCGCATCCTGGGGGACAAGATTAAGGACCCCAATGGAAATAAGTTAGACAGTCCTTGATGACGCACTGACTTTCTTGGGTTATCCTGGGTGGCTAACCCTCCGGGGTTAAAAATCCGAACGAAATCTTCTTATTTTCACAAATGAGACTACACGGGCCCAATACGGGGGTGGGTTTCGCCTGTAAAACACACACGTATCAAGACTAACTCTAAGACTCAGGTGCTCAACAGAGCACCACGATACCAAACTTAATTTGGCGATTATCACAAGATCTAACACAGCTGGGTTATTTGGGATACAAAAAGGAAAAAGGGGATAATACTAAAAGTCACAATAAAAACACCAATTAATAAAACAAAAACAACGATGTGAATTTTACTCTCACCGAAACAAAAAAAAAAATGATGAAGTAGTTAATGTAATAAACTTACGAAAAGCACAGGGAACACGCATAAAATAAAAACAAAATAAAACCCAAATTGCTTGGCTAGGAAAAAAAATTTTTTTTTTTTTTTTTTTAACAATTAAAATTGAATAAAAAATCATTAAAGACACCATAAAAATTTTTGATCATTGAAAATTTTCATCATAAAGCCTTGAAATGTTTTATCATGATAAATAAAATATGCAATCGTAGTGCAATAATTTCTAAATGAAATTTTTATTTCCTGAAACCCTCGGGGCAATACCCTTTTTGCCATAGAACAAAACTAAATTTATAAAACCATATAAACACATCCAGCTCCTCCCATGTCTAAAAAAATACCCGTCGTATCCCCTTACCCTTTTTGCAAATCCCAAAAAACCCCTTATTGTGAAATTTCTTAACCCTCCCAAAACTCTCCCCCACTCCCTCCATACACCCCTTTATTTCACAGTGTCCAAAAAATTGCTGCCAATGATTAAATTTTGCACCCTCCCCTCCCCATAGCCCACATCGTATATATATAAACCGTAATATATACCCAAACGCATTCCAACCCTTTTTTTTCAACCCAGTTATATCAAACTTAAAACCCCAAGACCTCAAACCCCCCCCCCCCCCCACTAACCTTAAAAAACCTTACCCATCCAAACCCTTATAAGTTCAATACAATCGCCCAAAAAACACCGTATGTAAATAGCCCAATCCCCCATCCTTGCATTCCCCCCTCCCTCGTATTCTCTTATAGAAAAAAACCATCCTGACGGCAAGATTCCATGAAAAAAACATACTAACTCCCTACTTTAGGTTTTTAAAAAGCAAATTTTTTTAAACGCCCCCCAAAAATTACCCAATCAACTCGGGTAAATCCCTTTTACCGCCCGCACCCAAACCTTACCATTGCCCTATAAGATTTCTCAATTTAATTGTAAAGCCCTCACTTTATAAGACCTAACATTGCCCCCCTATCATAAACTCCCTACCCCCCACCACCGCGCAAATCCTGATGATCCTTGAAGACCGTTTTCTTTCCCCCCCCCCCTTCCCCGCTTATAACAGTTTTAAAACAATTTAAATTATCCCTTTTCGACTCGAAAGCCCCCGCCCCCAGGGCCCAAACCCGGGAGGTGAAACCGCTCTCTTAACCATTCGCCCCCTTTTCCCCAAATAAATCTAAAAACACTTTTTTTGAAAACCTTTTAACTCACAACAAAGATCGGAAATTTCTGAAAATCCATATTTTACAATTAAAATAGCACATTCGTTTTTATCACCCTTTTTTTGCAAATTTAAATTGAGCTCTTAAATCATGAGGCGCTTCAGAACACTACAACGATACGCAGGGGAATTTATTTTGTTGTGCTAACTTTTTTCTTTTTACAAAACGACCCACTATCTTTTTTGGTCCACCCTTCCCCACCTTTCCAACCATTCCTTCCTCACGTGACCCTTTTTCCAAATTCATAATTTTTTTTTCCCCCCAAATTTTGATCGTCATCCCAGTACCTTTCAAAAACTTTCACTAACTTTTCTCCCCGAATAAAATCCAGTTTTCTCTCACCAAAACGCTATCGGAATACCAACTGCCCCTCCCCCACCCCTTTACATTCCCCCATCCCCTTTGCTTCCAAAAAACCCTTTACCCCCTATAAAAGGGATCTTGAAAACAAGAAAAAAAAATTTTAAAAGGGGGACACCTTGACGCAAACCCCTCCCATTGAATTATCTCCCAACCTCCCATTCATCTGCCACGCCAAAGTTCCCTCCTGATACTTTAAATTTAGCCTGATATAATTTTCCCCCAAACCCCGCCATCAATCTTCCATAACGTCTCCCGTTCCACACTATCATATCCCCGGCCTCCCAATTATAGCCAATACCCCCCCCTCCCAACTTACTCTTTTTTCAAAAAAAACTTCTAATCATACCGTGCCTTCATACATAGCCTCCCCGGGCCCCCCATATTGCCCTTGTCAATCACTTTCCCCGGGGATTTTTTTTTATTCTTTTTAGCCAAGACCTTCCAAAAATTTTATAGCCCCCAATAAAACGGATTGCACGATAATTTTTAACCGTTAATGGCTCCCCCTTTAGGAACAGACGACCACGGAAACCTTTTTTTTCCCAAAAACCCCTCCCCTCATTTATTTTAAATAAACGAAAAAAAAACCCCTTTAAAACTTCCTTTGGGGAAAAAAAGTCGCTGGGAAACCCCAAAATTCCGGCGCCTCCCCAAATTTGCGCCCCAATAAACCCTCCCAAGTCTACATCCGTATGGGCCCTCCCAACTAAAACGACAGCTCCCAGCTCCAATGCACAAACCTACCGTTTGACTGCAAGCAATTTCACTTTTTTCCAACACTTTGTGTTTTAAATTTTAACCCAAGCTAATTACCCACCTCCCCTCCTTTTCCGTAACACCTATTCACTCAATACCCGCATACCTATGAACATTAAACCCCCCTTTAAACTCCTTTGCTTTGCGACGTCTGTGTTGTTTCCTCAACACACACGCCGAGGGCCGATCCCCCACAAAACCTCTTCGTTCCCCCTTAAGCCTTTCCCCATCAAACCTTTCGTTTTGAAAATTTCGTATTTGTCCTTAATTCTTTAAATTTTTTAACAGGATAATTAGCTTTCGTTGTACATAGCGTCCCGGCAGCTGCCCCCAAAATTTTTTTGGAAACCATCGTAACTGATTAATCTCACTCCTTGACTAATATAATTTCCCTTTAAAATTCGCTTTTGGCTATCTTTTCCCCCCAAATTTAAACCCAAAAAGCCACTCTCCGGGGCCCTTCAACCACAAGGCGTTCCACATATCCCAAAAAAAAACACTTTCCTTTCTCTTCAAAACTTACTTTTAAATTTCCAAAATGGGGCCCCCCTTTAGGCACACCCGCAATATCTACATCCATTACAACTCCTCTATTCCAAAAAAAGCACATTTTAAAATTCATTCCGCATGTAAACCGCACTAGACACACATTCTATCCAATCTCGCCGAAAAATCTCGCTAATGAAGTATGCTCCACCATCCACCCCCCCCACACACATCCATTAAACCCACACCGTCAAAAAATCCCCAGGAACCCCAAGCAACAACTCCTCCTCGAGGCTCCAAAACTTTTCGCGTATTACAAATTCAGACCCCCTATTTCGCACTTTTGGGGAAAACTACGTAAAAATAAAAATAATACATTTTGAAAAAAAATGAGTTTAAGTCGTACTCCCCCTGGGCCCGGCCCAATACACATCAAAATTATGTGTACCTACCCCATAAACCATCCACCCTAACACTCTCCCCTCCCCCCTTTCACTATGGCGTACTAAAAAGGGCTTTTTTTCCTTTACCAGAATGGCACGCCCCCTTTTAACCTCGTCGCATATTCCAATACACAGTAACACCATTTCAACTAAATATCCAATCTGTAATTGTGTTTTTGGGATAAATACCCCCACTCTAGACGCCCAAAAATCATTAAACCCTTTCGCTTCCGTCAAATCTCAAACCGTAATATTTTTTCAAAACCTTAAATCAATTAAGGGGATTTCCTTTCTTTTCTGGGTTATAGATTTTTCACTTATACTTTTTTACAACACCCTACCCCCCCCCTTTTTTTGGGAACCACCTTGATAAACCTTGTTTCGGGGTTTCACTTTTCCCCTTTCCCCTCTGACATCCGCCCACGACTTTTTCCTGGCCCTTTTGGGGAGGGGTAAGCACTCGTCTGAGTTGATGGGGTCCATTCGCTTTCACGTCCTACCCCCACCTGCATTGGGATTTTTTTAGTAAAATCGTGATGACCTCCACTTCTGCTACTTCACCATCACACCAGTGACACACTAGACTCAATGCTTTATCCCGCCTCACCATGATGCCAAAAACCCACCAAAATTGCACCCCGGATCTTCCACACGGTTGACGTCGCTCGCTAAAAAAAACACCCGTCCTTCACTAAAACGCCGCTACACCTCTTCCCCCCCCTAGTGGGCAGAGTCTCTTCAAATACTTCATTATGTCCCGTGACGGGGATTCTTCTTTCTGTTTGCATCCTCCAAAGATTTTTCCGCGCTTTTTTTACCCCTTCACCCAAGATATCGTTGTCGGACGGGTTTTTCTAAGATTGTTCTTGTCCCTCAACTTTCCCCGACCCTTCCCATGTGCGTTGCGAATTTTGGGATTTCCCCCCGACGCTTACCCCACTGTGCCGAGGGGGTCATACGACCCCACAGCCGACATACGACGTTGCCCCACAATGTTACTATATTGAGTTCAAATGCTTGCAAAATAATATAGGACGGTTGGGATGGTGTAAGGGCATTTTTATGAAATTTTCCCTCCCAAACTTCCAGCAAAGGTCCAGGGCCCCCGACCTGCAGAGGGCCATATAACTTACCATAATTTCGTAGTTCCTTTTTAACAAAATCATCGCCTCAAAAAAGGCCCCTTCCTTATTTTACCCCCGTTAGTGTCGTGATACATCATGAAAAGTACTGATACGCAAATTTACGGCTATAATGGGGCCTTTAACTTATCCCCACCCCTTCGTAGACATTGCGACGTCATTTTAACGAAGTCCGTGCGCCCCCTTAATGCTCAACATATCTCCATTTGCGATACCGTAGGTACACGGGTAAACGCCGGGAGTAACAAATCCATCGTGGCTCCCGTGGGGGGTAATAAAAGTTTGTGGTTGTTGTTTAGGTTTTTTGGGTGGGGAGTTTTGGGGGGGTGGGAGGGTGAAAAAAAGGGGGGGGGGAAGGGGAAACCCCATAGTGGGGAGGAATGTTTTTATTAATTAATAAAAGAGAAGGTGTCTTTAGTTGAGACGGGTTTTTAATTCAATTTTTATAATTATGGTTTGGTGGTTAGCCCCCCACAAAACCACCCGAATGTCCCGAAAAAACATCCTTTTTTGGGCCTGAGAAAAATCAGGACTTTCCCAATATTACCCTAGTTTCCGCCCCACAAATTAGATGCAACCCCCACCCGATAGGAAACTTTATTTATTTTGATAACACCAGTTTTCCCTTATTCCTCGGTCTTTACTGGCTTCCCAAAATTTAAAGGTGTCCGTGTTGAGGAAGTGAGGGGCATTTTTGGATTTTGCCTTTTCCTAATTATTAATCCCATCCAAGGGGTCCCACTAGGCCCCTTTTTTTGCCGTTGTAAACCTTTAATAGCACGTAGTGATTATTAAAAATTTCTTAGTCATTATTATAAATTTTTAAACCCCGCCATAAATTTATGGGCCCTTCCCTTTTTGATGGGGGGCAATGTTTTTTTTATGCCCCTTTCTTTTAAATTTTAAACATCGATAATTGCAATTTTTCTTCTTCCACTTTAATATTTCCCATGAATTAACATTACATTTTTTATAAATATACCCTTTTCAAAAATAAGTCTTCCCCTTTTCTTGTGACCCCTTTATTTGGGGTTACCCTATTACTTATTTTCCCCAACCATTGAAAACCAATTCTATTCCGTCACTTTTTAAATTCCTGTTTAACTTTATATGATTTAAAAGGATTTTTTTCTCTTTTAACTGGATACTTCGAGTCATTTATTGTTAAACCTTAGACTGGCTACTGGTCTGTAATTGAAACAATTAAATTTTTTCCGACTTCGATTTTTCCCGAGTACCTAGGGTTTTCAAACCACCTTTTGCCTTTTAAATAGGGTTATCAACTCCTGGCACACCCTTTAATTTATCGCCTTACTTTTACAAAAACATTTTTTTCTTTTAATTCGTAATGTTGATTTAATTTTTACCATTGATTTCCCTTCCATCTGCACATTCCCACAATCTCTTCCATTTTTTAAACCACAATTTGTACCCCCAAATCTACTCTCTAAAATCTAAATATAACTTTAATTCATTAGGGGTTTACGGTCTTTGATTTATTAAATCCCAAACACAGTATGCCTTTGTACAGGGTTTTAAAGCCCGAATGATGCTTTTTTACTCTAAAAATCACAATTGTCACCACTTAACCCACAGATCCAGTCTGGTTAGAGAATTATTAATCACTGATTTACAAATTAAGTAGGCGCCCTTTTAGGAGTAATTCTTTCAATTTACTATTGTATAAATCCTAGCCCCCTGTTATGATTAATTGGCAATTATCATCCACCCCACGATCAATTAAATTTGTGTACCCTATACCCTAACCACAGTTTAGGTGGTTCGGACAGTAGAGGAATGGAGCAAAAAGAGGACTTTTAAAAAAGGGGTATCAGTCGTAGTGGAAGGAACGGGGTGGGGCGGCCCCGGAAAAGGTTTGGGGGGAGGGGAAAAAAGGTTTTGTGTGCGAGGGGCTTGGACTTCCAGCAGGCATGCGTGAGCGTGTTTGATAGGAGTGAATGGAGACAAATGGTTTTTAATACTTGACGTGCTGTTGGAGTGTGAGCAAAGTAACATTTATGAAGGGGTTCAGGGAAACCGGCAGCCGGACTTGAGTCCTGGAGATGGGAAGTACAGTGCCTGCACTCTGAAGGAGGGGTGTTAATGTTGCAGTTTAAAAATTGTAGTGTAAAGCACCCTTCTGGCAAGAGACTGATGGAGAGAATGATGGTGAAAGTTTTTCTTTTTGGGCCACCCTGCCTTGGTGGGAATCGGCCAGTGTGATAATAAAAAAAAAATATACCCACTTCCTTCAATCAGTCACTTAATTATTAAGTAATTAATTCAATTACTTTTTTCACTGATTGCATCCAGTTCGAAGGACCAGCGGGCAGATATGGAAAATTTATAGGGGTGTTACCTGTACGTACCTCAACATTACATGCATACGAGTAATCTCATTGGGAGACAACAATTATATTGTTTACCTCTGGTCACTGCAGGTGGCCCTTCGACCTCACAGTCTTATCCATATCTATCCGAGACCAGTATAAATTGGATAACACCCACAAGTACGGCGCTACTAATTAATTGTGGACTGTACAGATTATATTAGTTTAACTGAATGAAGGGGGGGGGGGGGGTAGGTTACACATGGATATATCCATCAAGGAAAAAACACTTGTACGTAATCCACCACTTACCAGATATTCTCTGGTGGTCACTTGAAGTAGCTGGATCACCCATAACCTATCCAATTACAACATACCTAACTGGCCAGTATAAGTTTGCTATAACTAGAAGGGTTACTTAACTGTGAGTGATTGATGGTCCTTATTTCCTCCATTCACAATCACATTTCGATGTCCTGCTACATCGGCATGGTTCTTATTCCAGCAGGACGAGGTATCCGTTGGTTTGTCCCGCTTTAGAAGTCGTGACTCCATAAAAACTTCACTATCCTAGAGACAGGAACAAAGATAAACAGATGCTCACTCTGAGAACGGCGACTCATTTCACTTCACACATTCTCTTAACTTGGCGTTATTATCACTGATTTCTTCTTAGCCCACCATATGGTTTAATGTCTCCTAATTATTATACACATTGGAGGCCACTCCATTAAGATCTGAGACCGATGAGTGATGATTAAACCACGGGTATGTTAACCCGGGACACACTCCATGGTGACACACCAGCCACCACCGGTCCTACCATAATTCACTCATTTTACCACTTTGTTACGGTGGTCCGTAAATCACGTTCCCTCACTCTTCACCAGGAACAGTTACGACACTTCCTATTATGAAGTGAGGCCTATATTAATCCTTAGGCTGCCGTGAATGCCAATTTCCTGGTCCCCATGTTTCACAGCCTCCTCACTACATTCAAAACACTTCCGCTGCCCCATGCCCTGTGTCGACCTGTTCCCACGCACATCTGCACAGGCGCAGAGGGAACTGTTGGTTCTATTCTTCTTTCAAATACATTTTTGACACAAATCGACACATTAAACACCTATTAGGCACTATAGTTTCGGAAAATTAAAATATTTTCCACACTGATATTCACAGTTGCCACAGTGATATACATAGTTGCCACTGTGATATACACAGTTACCACTGTGATATACACAATTACCACTGTGATATAAACAGTTACCACTGTGATATACACAGTTACCACTGTGATATACACAGTTACCATTGTGATATACACAGTTACTACAGTGATATACACAGTTACCAGTGATATACCTAGTGACCACTGTGATATACACAGTTACCACAGTGGTATACCTAGTGACCACTGTGATATACACAGTTACTAGAGTGATATACAGTTACCCCAGTGATATACACAGTTACCACTGTGATATACACAGTTACACTGTGATATACACAGTTACCACTGTGATATACACAGTTACCACTGTGATATACACAATTACCACTGTGATATAAACAGTTACCACTGTGATATACACAGTTACCACTGTGATATACACAGTTACCATTGTGATATACACAGTTACTACAGTGATATACACAGTTACCAGTGATATACTCTAGTGACCACTGTGATATACACAGTTACCACAGTGGTATACCTAGTGACCACTGTGATATACACAGTTACTAGAGTGATATACAGTTACCCCAGTGATATACACAGTTACCACTGTGATATACACAGTTACCACTGTGATATACACAGTTACCACTGTGATGATTACACAGTTACCACTGTGATATACACAGTTACCACTATGATATACACAGTTACCACTGTGATACACACGTTACATTGTTATATACAGTTATCACAGTGATATACAGTTACCACTGTAGACACAGTTTTCTCTAGCGTCACTATACTAGAGAACATAACATAATAACCTTGAACGTACACTGTCATGTACCACTGTTTACATTCTCCCCTGATAACTTTCCTCAGAATATTTAGACTCCTGAACATCGTGCTAAAAGCACAGTCATTGCTAAACACGTAGATTAATAAGAACATAAGAATGGAAAGAACACTGCAGAAGGCCTACTTGCCCATACAAGGCAAGTCCGTATCAAAACGACCCTCCCCCACATACGGTGGCCCGGTGGCCTGGTGGCTAAAGCTCCCGCTTCACACACGGAGGGCCCGGGTTCGATTCCCGGCGGGTGGAAACATTCCGACACGTTTCCTTACACCTGTTGTCCTGTTCACCTAGCAGCAAATAGGTACCTGGGTGTTAGTCGACTGGTGTGGGTCGCATCCTGGGGGACAAGATTAAGGACCCCAATGGAAATAAGTTAGACAGTCCTCGATGACGCACTGACTTTCTTGGGTTATCCTGGGTGGCTAACCCTCCGGGGTTAAAAATCCGAACGAAATCTTACCTATCTTATCTTATCTTACGCAAAGTTACCCAAGAATTTACTCCCTACCCAATGGCACCATTCAAACCCGGCCCCCCCACTCATATATTTGTCCAATCTCTTTTTAAAGCTACCCAATGTCCTAGCCTCTATCACCCTACTGGGAAGATTGTTCCACTCATCCACAACTCTGTTAGAAAACCAGTACTTACCTATGTCCTTTCTAAATCTAAATTTATCCAACTTAAATCCATTATTTCTGGTTCTTACCTGGTTCGACACCCTCAGTACTTTATTAATATCTCCTTTGTTTATGCCCGTCATCCACTTATACACTTCAATGATATCTCCCCTCATTCTACGTCTCTGCAGAGAGTGGAGATTCGAGGCTTTAAGTCTTCATACGGGTGATTCCTTACACAGTAAATCATTTTAGTCATCCTTCTCTGTATGTTCTCCAGTGAGTCTATATAAAAAACTGAGCTGCATAATCTAAATGAGGCCTCACTAGTAAGGCATAGAGCTGTAAAATAACTTTTGAACTTCTATTACTTATACTTCTGACACAGACATAAACGACTTAATCAAGGACATCAATACCAAGAACTAAGTCTCAGTTGACAACATTTACAGACCTGATAACTCTGCCATTTTTAAAATACGCTGTTCAGCTTCTGACGCCTCTGTTCTCTTCAGTCAGGGCATTCTTGCCAAAACCATTCGTATTCCTCCAAACTCTCTCTTCCCCTTATGTGCCTCTGTAATGTGTAAATACCTTTGTAACTTGTCGTGATTGTGACCAGATCTACCTGGAGTTCATTACCTTTGTAACTTGCTCAGCTATCAAAACTTTGGAGCCCAGTCCTTGGACCCATTATCTACCTCTGTTGTCAGCATAGTTGCTGATCCCCTGTATATGTATATGTTATCTGAGTATCATAGTACAATCCATATGTTTTACATAGTTGACCCCTTGCCAGGCTCAGTGACTATCTTGCGTGATGTCACGTGATGCCGCATGAGAGAGCTGTGCTCCGTGCCTCGTCCTCACTCCATGCTTAGGTCTATGAACAGGCAGGCTGGGCCTCTCCCTCTTACACTCTGCTAATATATGTTACCATCCAATGACTGTGTTAACTCCAACCATCACATCTCCATGAACCCTCTCGACAAATGGTGCTAGCGGTGAGCATGCAAATTTTATGTTTACGCTGATATATGGAGATTAACTTCTACCAGGCGACTGACATTTTGTGTCATGAGCAGGTCGACCTGGCAGCCAACTATCCGAGCACGTGTCTACCAGCCTGTTTGCTTCCTGCTTACTGGTCAGTCTTTGTGTCTTAGTGTTTATCTGCTTATTTACATTACTTCCAAGGGGTTGACCCGGGTTTGCAAATTAAGCCATGCCACCAAGCCAGTCTGTCTGGGGAAGTCAAGCCCTACACCATCCAGCCTGTCTTAAACCAACCTTGCCTGCTAAGCCAGCTTTCCATCCCTGCTGTGCTCATCGTTACAAGTTTTCAAGCCAGACTGTGTGAAGGGTTAAGCCAAGCAAGTCAGTCAACTATCCCAGGTGACTAACCCAGTACTCAGCAAGCCACATGAGTTCCAGCCTTCACCATCGCTTTGTGCTTCTAGTTCTGGTGTTGTGGTATTTTGTGGGTTTTTAAGCCAGCCTGGCTTAGAATATTTTCATGCCTAGTCTGGGTGTACCCAGAGCATGTGGGTTGCGCCGCTTATCCCGTATGCCCAGCCATCATGTGGTGTCCCAGCGAGCTGCCTCAACCACCCACAACTTCCAACTACCACTATTTTTTTTTACCCTTATAACGGGTCCTAGCACCTTATTTTATGGACCACATAGGGGGTCAAGAGGCAAAATTGTTCCTTCGTCCCTGTGTGCCAACATAAAAGCCTCCTGTGTGAGTTTATCGTCGATTTATGGGCTAAAAACTTCAGTAGAGTCACCGCCAGCCATGAGACTCCACCACCTCCCTCATTCTTCACTAACGTTGCTCCAGTGATAATAAATAATATCTTTTATAGAGACATTTACTAGTGTTGAGACAATTTTTCAGTGATTCCTTAGTGACATTTCTTTTCAGTGACTTTTGATTAGACTCAGTGTTCATTATATTCTTTTGTATTATTCATTTTTTTTCTTCAGTGTTTAATTTTCGTGCTTTATTTTTATGTCTGTTGTGTTGTATTCCTTTTTTTCTATATACTTGAAATAAGTACCTTAACATTTTTCCTTGTTGTGTGTTCACAGTACTGTGTTCCTTGCCTAGTAATTTATGCAGTGAAGTATTTCAGTAACTTGTTATCTTATATTCTGCATCACAACTCAGTGTTGTCTCAGTTATTTTTTTCCCAAGCATTTGTGTATTCTTGCCGTTTTTGTATTAATTCTTTTCACATTTTACTGTGTGTTGATCATTCCTTTGTGTTAATTCTTTATTTAGCCAGTGTCTAATTTGTCCTATCTCCACAGACAATAGTGCCATTATTTTGTTGAAGCAAGAGAATTATTTTCCAATTTTTGTCTACACAAGACCTTTTGGCAAGAAAATTCTCATAGTATTGTGCATATATTGATGTGTTTTCTTCCTGCATTATTATAAGTGTTAACCTTTCTCTGTTTTGCATTTTTGCCTTTATTATTTTTCATGTTTCATTGAGCAAATTCACACTTAGTGCAATTTTTTTAACTTCTTTTTAACATAAATTATTCTTTTGCTTGTTCAGTCAGTGTTGCTTAAGCTGCAATTAAGAGTTAAAGTGTTCAATCAGTTCATTCCTTGATCATTTTTTTTCTTGCTCTTCTAAACTGCATTTTCTTATTATTATTATTATTATTGTTAAAGATTAGCCGGTATTCTCCCGGCCAGGGCCTTTTCCAAGTGGTGGCCCGGCCTTGGCTCCCTCTTTAGGGAGTGTCTGAGACCTAAGTCTCCCATGGGAGGAGGCACAAGTACCTCCTCATCTTTGGGACTAACTGTCCCCAGGCCTAGCCACAAGCTAGGCCTCTCTGGTCTGCCATCCCCGCCCCAAGGGAGCTAATGGGAATGACAGTCTTATGAGCTAAAAGCTCGGGCTCAGGCACCTACCCTACCCTAGAAGGGTTAGGCATGGTGTCGATTGCATTTTCTTGTGTGTGCAGTGACTCTTGAGCAAGTATTGTGCTGCCATTAATTTATTCTTTCAGAAAATTTAATGTAGTGTTGTGCTGTGCAGTAATTTTTGATTAGTAATTGTTATTTAAAATATTGCTACAGTTTATTTCAGTGCATATTCTGTGATTTCAGTTTATATTTCTTGTTCTGTGCATAATATTTTATTCTTTGTGTGTCACTTTATTTTTCTTTAGAGAATCACTTTCCCAGTCTATTTTATTTTTGCACAAGATTTATTGATTCTATTTTATCATTTTTGAGTGATTTATCATTTATTGTTGGATTTCCTTATTGAATTGAGAGTAAAGACAACTCACTGTGCCATTAATTCAAATTAAAGTAAATCTGAGTAATTTGATTTGAGTAAAGTACAATTTCTTATCCAGTATTTTTTTACATGAGTTATCCTTGCTTTACAGTGTGACTTGTCAGTTTTCTTTACTTATTGTTGCCAATAAGAAATTTTTTAAAGAACTTCAGAATGTGGCCTGTTACCATTTATTTCTTATGCAACAAGATTTTGGATCCGAGTTCTTTAAAGGTCTTTTAGAGTCTAGGGGAAATAATTTCAACTGGGAAACTCCATAGAATAATATTCAAATTTATTAAAGTATTTAAATACAATACTTTATCTTCTCGCTTAATACTTTGTACAATAAATTTACCATATACATTTAGTTCAAATCATGGAAATGTCACATTAATAAGGAAGTTTAATTATTCTTCCTGTAATTCAGTCATCGACACCATGCCCAGCCCTTCTAGGGTAGGGTAGGTGCCTGAGCCCGAGCTTTTAGCTCATAAGACTGTCATTCCCATTAGTTTCCCTTGGGGCGGGGATGGCAGACCAGAGAGGCCTAGCTTGTGGCTAGGCCTGGGGACAGTTGGTCCCAAAGATGAGGAGGTACTTGTGCCTCCTCTCATGGGAGACTTAGGTCTCAGACACTCCCTAAAGAGGGAGCCAAAGGGCCCGGGCCACTACTTGGAAAAGGCCCGGGCCGGGAGAATACCGGCGAATCTTTAATAATAATAATAATAAATTCAGTCTTCAATAACATTTACGTCTTTGTCTTAACAAGACTGTAGACTCAAAATACAAAAGGTACAAGATTTAACAAGACCTTTGAATCTGGCCGTAAGTATTCTATGGATTACTGAACTGACCAAGAATATAAATATCAAAAGAATCTTTCAAAGTAATGAGGAACAAAGTGAGTCAGCTCTAAGAGTCCAATTCTCAAAACCATTCAACTGTACACCGTAAGAGCCAATATATGATCAGTTGTCAGGTCTAGAGCTGGGAGCAGACTGACTACTTGCCATTCTGTTGACGTGTCGTCAGGTTGGATCGCTGAGCCACGTCAGCCAGCCGGACATAAACAACTGAACATTCACCGGATGGTTCGAGACTTAAACTCTATATACACAAGAAATCCTACCTAACCATAATAGTAAAATAATAGTGATAATTACAAAATAGTGATAATAACAATAATAGTGATAATAACGATAATAGCGATAATACCATGGTATTTTTCATATATTAACAGATAATAATATAACGCCGAAAGTCTCTATTTTAGCTATAAACGGGGACTTTCACGCTATAATATTAAGTGATGAACATTTTCTCTTACAACAGTTAAATAACACAGGATGACCAATTTCGAAGATATAACACCCCCCCGTACGACAATAGGTCACAGTAGGGAGTTTGCAAGCGTCCTTGGTAATATCTCCTTTATAGTAAGTGTCCTCTTGGTAAATAAGGCAAGTAGTACGACGGAAGAATGGAGAAGAAATAACTCGATCACCATGGTTATTTGCCAGAGGATGAGCTTTTTTTTTTTTTTTTATATTTTATTTAAAACTTCATGTACAAATATTAATAGGTACATATATAAAAATAATGAACAAGGACAACATCAGTAAAACAATATATAAACACAAAACAATCCAGGCAACATCTGACAGTCTACTATATACAAGTTTTTAAAACATATCACAATTTAAGAAGGAATAAAGTTATAATAACAAAGGCCACAAAATGGCTATAAATAAAACTCCTAAAATTACACCTCAACACAATAATGCACCAAGCTTAATGACAAACCCCCCCAAAAACCCCCTAAAACAAATTTTACAGATAAAATATGCCTTTTTTTTAAGAAAAACCTTTCCCCCTGAAAAAGGTGAAACTTTTTCCCCCCCCCCAAAATCAACATTAAAAACAACCCTACCTTTTCAAATTGTAACATGAAAATTTTTATCCTAAATTTAAGGTTTTAAACTCCTTTTAGAAATTTTTTAAAACCAGAATTTTTACGGCAAAATTTAAAAAAAAAAAACCAATCCCCAATGGTTTTTTGCCAAAATGTTTTTTTTTTTGGAATTTTAAAAAAAAAAAAAATTTTAATAAGGGCCTTTAAAAATTTAATGAAAAGGACAAAATTCGGGAAAACAAATTAAAAAAAACAATCCAGGCAAGGGGAAATAATACTTTTCTACCAAAAGAAAATTAAAGGTTATAAAAAAAAGGGACAAAAGGGTTAAAAATTTTTAAAACCCCAAAAAATTCCCTCAAAAAATAAGCAAATTTAAATTTGACAACCCCATTTACCACTTTCCCCAAAAAATACCCCCAACCAAAAATATCCCTTAAAAAAAGTGGAACCGGTTAAAACCCCCCCTTTAACCCCCCCCCCCCAACCAACCCACTTAAACCCCATTAAACCTTTTTAAAAAACGCCAATAAATTTTAAATTTTAGCCTTTTTCCCTTTGGGGAAAAACTTTTTAAAACCTTTTCCCAAAAAATTCTCCTTTTAAAAAACAAAAAAAGGGTTTCGTAAAAACGTCGGCCCCAAAAAAAACCTTCTCGGGCAAAAATTAAAAAACCCCTCAAACCCATAAAAAATTAATTGTACCAGTGAAAAGGGGAACAAAAACCCTTTTCCCAAAAATATCCCCCATATTTTTAAGGAACTTAAACCTGAATTTTTTACCGCCCCTTTTTCCCCCCAAAAACTAAAAAAACTTACGGAAAATCCTTTCCCCCAATGATTTCCAATTCACAAAAATTGCGCCCCAAGGGATTACCCCCGTTTTCCCCCCGGGAACCCCCCCCCCCCCCTTTTTAAAACCCTACCCCGGAGTTTCCCCCTTTTTTTGGAAATTAAATTCCCTTTTGGGGGCCTCTTAAATAACCCCGGGTTATTCCCCCCACCTTTTTAAATTTTTTTAAAATTTCGAATTTTAAAACTCCCGAAAACCCTTTAGAATCCCCAACCCACCCCCCCCCCTTTTCCCAAAAAATTAGGGGTTACCAAAAGGAATTGAAAAACCCACCAAAATCTTACTTTTCCACTTAATAAACTAACCCCGCAATCCGACCCCCGAATACCCCAATTTGCACCCAAACCTGATCCCTTTCCCCTTCCCCTTCCTTATCTTTCCCACCCCACCCCCCCCCCCCCCCCCCCCCCTTCTCACCTTCGTTCCCTTGGCCCCCCCCCCCCGGGGGAAAGGAAATTTTCCTTTTCCCCCCCCCCTATTTACCTTTAATTTTAAAACTTCCCTTTTTAAACCCAAAACCAATTTCACCGGGCCCTTTTGTTCCAACAAACAAAAATTCCCCCTTTTTTTACCCGGGCAACAAAAAAATGCCCTCCCCTTCCCTTTCCCCCCAACCATTTTGGGGGCTGCACCTAAACCCCCCAAAAAAAATTTTTGAACACCCCTTTTTAAAAAAACCACCTTTCCCGTGTTTCCAATCAAAACCCCCCCAAACCCCCCTTTAAAATGTAATCCCCTTGAACCCAATTGCATTTTGCCAAAAAATTTTAAAATTTAAGTTTTACCAACCGTCGCCCCCTGTTGGGAATCCACCGAAAAAACCAGATTTTCAATTAGTAATACTTAAACCCCAAAGCAGTTTTAAAAAAGGGATCCGGTTCCCCCGTTGCATTTTCCCCACCCCCTATTTTTCTCCCTTTGCCCACCCCCCCAGCCCCTTTCTTTGCCCCTTTCCAGATTTTTAAATCCCGGTCCCCCCGGTTGACAACCCCCCAAAAACCCTAACCTTTGTCCCTCCCCCCCCCAAAATATGGATTACCCAATTTTTTTACCCACCCAAACCCCCAAAAGTTTTAAAATTTTTTTTCCCCCCCCGGCCCTTTAAGGGTTCCCTCCCCTTCCAAAAATGGACCCTAAAAACATCCCCCAAAAAATTTTTAAAAGGCCACCCCTGCCGGACCACCCCCCCCCGTTTGCCCCCCCACCACCTTTTGGGATTGCCCCCCTAAAAAACCCCCCCCCAACCCCCCCCCCCCCCCCCCCTTTTTCCCCCCCTTCCCTTTCGGTTTGGTAAAAACGTACCCACCCACCCCCTATTTTTTCCCCCCCCCCCCCCCCCATCGTAGGAGAATTATCCCTCAAAGCCTTTTTTTCCCACCCATCATAACCCCCTTTGCCAACCCCAACGCCCCCAAACCCCCCCTTTTCCTTCCCCCTTTAAATGTCCCCCGGGAAACCCCCTTGATAATCCCGTGGCCCGCGTCATTAAATCCCAGGAAACAAAAACTGAGACTCAAACAGGGCCCCCCCCCAAAAAACACTTTTAAACCCGATTCCCAAAAATTTTCGAAAATAATTTTTTAATCAGCAAAAAGAAAACGAAATGGGGGGTAACCCCAAAGGGGTTTACTCTGCTGTTTACCCTTTGGGACCAACACCCCCCCACCGCTTTGGTTGGATTCTCCATTTACCTCCGTTTTTTCTTTGGGCTTTCCTTTAACCCTTTAAATGGGAAAACCCCCTAAGCGCCCCCAGTGCTGTCAAAAAATTTCGCTAGGAAAACCCATCGACCCCGGGCCCCCTTACCCCCCTCATGCCCTTAAGGGCCCCTCCATACCCCCCCTCCTAAATGACCCCCCCCAGTCCCCTCCGATAAATCCCCCCCAGTTTCCCGGGGCACAAAACTCACATCCCTTCCCCAAGAACCTCCCCAACCACCCCTATTTTCCTTTATTCCCAAAAACCCTTTCTATCTGCATTGCACTAACCCCCTTGGTGCCCCTTAATACTGCCCTCTCTAAAACCCCCCACAAAAGGGTTTATGATTGAAAAACCCGGGTTTATTGTATTTGTTCGCGGGGTCGTACCTTCTGCCCTGCACCCACACAAGTGGGTGTCCCCCCGGTACTTGGTCCAACCCTGCCTGTACCCTTAAAAGCTTAAAAACGTTTTCTTGAAAACCCCGGTTTTCTGTCCTTAAAATTTTGTATTCCCCCCCGGGTACCCCCGGCCCAACCGCCCCCCCTCGTAAAAATTTTCCGTAATCTAGATTCTATTTTAATTTTGACAAACCTACCGCAATTGTTTAAATGGGGTTTCCCCTTTCCCTTTCACATAAAAATTTGCGTATTTGTAATTCCCCCCACACTACCCCACCCATCCTCCCAAATCTTTTTCAGTCCTTTGTGGGACAGAGCTTTTCCCCAAAAAATTATTGAAAACCCTTTCCCATCCCTCCCTACCCCCAAAAACCATGGGTTTTTCATTTTCCAATAATTTCCTGCCTCGAGAAAAAGCATCCCATCCCCCCTCCATAATACCCCCCTATGATCCAAAGGACACCATTTTAAATATTTTTAAAAAGGGACTTCCCAAAAAACCCTCGGGAGTTAAATTAACCTGTCCAAAGGGAGCCCCTTTCCCCCCTTCTTATAAATTTATTTTTCCGGGCCCCCCCACGACCTCCCCTAAAAAATTTCACGAAACTGAAGATTCTAAGAAAGGCCCCCCCAAAGATGAGGAAAAAATACCCCGCTCCTCGGGGTTTCCACGTTGCCCTTTTAAAATTACAAAATTCCAATCCCCCCCACAATCGCCACAGACGGTAAGTGGTGGGTTTAATTACACGGTTTCCCCCCGCCCCAAAAACCCACCCTTCACTTTCACTTCACTTTCTGGGGGGGGGCTTTACAAAAACAAAACACCACTCTCCCTTCCCACCCACCATCCATCCACACGAAATACTCCCCCCCCCCCCCCCCCCCCCTTTTCCTATGCAATAAAAAACGGGCTCGCCCCCCCTGTAAAACACACCCACTCCTCCTTTTAAATTTTGCTCAGAGGGCAACACAAAACCCTGATACCCGGGGCACCACAATTTTCACGACCGGTTTAAAAATTGTGCTCCTGCCCCAAAGGTTTACATAAACCTTGTCCCTATTAAAAAACCCACCCGGGAAGCACTCCCTTTTAACACCATCCCCAGCCCATTAATATTATTGTTACAACCTGAGGCCATTTTAAAGGTTTTCCTTCCCCCCCCTCATGTAAAAAGAATTTTCCCCTTTCGACCTTTTCCCCTTGGACTGTCCCTTTGCCACAGCTTTTCCCCCCTTTCCCCAAAACCACCCCCCCCCTTCTTTTGGGGGCCCTTCCCCGGAGCCCATTTGGGGTTACCAAAACCCAAAGTTTTTTTCCCCGGGGCCCCTTTTGCCCCGGGGCGTCAAAACGTGCCCAATCTGACGCTGTGCCCTTTTCCTTGTAGCCCCCTCATTTTCCCATATCTGGGGTCCGGGGACCCAGACAATGGATTCCCCACCCTACCACCCTTAATCCGCCCCCATCCCCTTCCTTGGCATCGCACTGCCCAAACCACAGGTGCCCCCTGATCCCCCCCTTCCCCCAACACACACCTTTCCCCTGACCCCGGGGTCTTTTTCGTTTGTTTTTAACTCTCCCCCCTCCATAAAACTAAAAAAATCGCCTGTATCCCCCGTCTCCAACTCCTCTCAATACCCTTTCATGTTGCGCCCCCCTGTACCTCCTCATTGACAATGTATTTTGTTGGGCCAGGTGATTCAGGGAAATCACCACTTCTTCCTTTTCCCCAAGGGGGAGCCACCCCCTCTTCACTCAAAATTTTTGGGACCATCCCCTTTCCTTTCCTTGCACCCGTTTTTTTTTAGGCATCGGGTGCTCATGGGGAAGGTGTCCGCCCTTGCCGGCCCAGGGAGCCACTTTTGATGGGCCAGGTGATTCAGGGATCCCCCCTTCTTCTGATTCCACTGGGGGGAGCCATACCTTTTTCATCCACTTTGCGACCCGCCCTCCCCTTCCCCCCGTTTTCCCTTAAAGAAAAGATAAGATAAAAATAAAAAATTTCTTTCGGTTTTTTTAACCCCGGAGGGTTAGCCCCCAGGAAAAACCCAAAGGAAAGTCAGGGCGTCATCGAGGAGGGTCTAACTTATTTCCATTGGGGCCCCTTTAATCTTGCCCCCCGGATGGGGACCCACCCAGTCGACAACACCCAGGAAACCATTTGCTGTGGGTTTAAACAGGACAAACAGGTTTAAGGAAACTTTTGTCGAAATGTTTCCACCCCCGGGTTTAAAACCCGGGCCCCCCCGTGTGTGAAGCGGGAGTTTAGCCACCGGGCCCACCGGGTCACCTTAGGCATGGGTGCTTGGGGCAGGTGCTCCCCCCCCTTCCCGGCCCCAGGGAGCCCTTTTCTCCCCTTGCCACAGTCTGCCCCCATTGGGAAAATTGCCAAACCCGTTCCGGGACGTACGTCTTGCCCTGATACGTACCATTACCCCGGGTTTTAAACTCTTCAAAATATAATACGAGGGGGTTTGGATGCCTAAGGGGTCATCTTTAGATTAAAAGAACCCTCAGGAAATTCCCGTGGGAAGAACCCTTTTTCCCCTTTTTCAAAGGGTTTGGGGCCGATGTAAAGTTCCATAACGTTCGAAAAAATTTCGAAAAAATCTACCTCCTCCCCTCAAAAGGACGTTGCGGAGCTTAACCCACGAAAAAATGTCGTGATACATCAATCAACTTGACCCCACTGCCGGGTTACGTTAATGCTGACATTTTGGGAAAGATCAACCCAAAACCTCGTTTTTACTTGGAAACAGTTAGCACTTTTACGAAAATTCTATATACACCCTTTAGTTTCCCTCATATAAATCCTCGATCGAAGCCAATTTTCTCTCTTTAATTTTTGGGGAAAAACACATGGGCGGGGCCCTAGGCGTTAAAACCCCCTAATTTAAATTTTAATGCCCCAGTATTTACTCCTGGCACACCTGGCGCCTTTTTACTTTAGTAGCTCGGGCTGGGAAAAAAGTAGAGGGGGGGCAAAGCCCGACCGCCTCTTTTTTCATCAGGCCCCGCGAAGCAAAAACACCTCCTCGTACCATGCTGTCCCGGTTTTTGAGGGGCGTCGGGAAGGGGGTCTACCGCCCAAAAAGCGATGCAGACAATTTACAGGAGACCCCTTTCGAAGTTTTAAACCCCCCCCGTATGGGCAATAGGTCACAGTAGGGGGTTTGCAAGCGTCCTTGGTAATTTCTCCTTTATTGTAAGTGTCCCCTTGGTAAATAAGGCCAAATTGTTTCGATGGAAAAATGTGAAGAAATAACTCGTTTACCCGGTTATTTGCCCGAGGATGAGGGTTTTGGAACATTTGGGCAGGGGGAAATATCTGGAAATGGCTTCCCCTCACAATTCGAGAATAGGAGTTTGGACATGACTTTTCAGGGGCATCCTGTGGACTTATACTTGTCCCATTTAACGAAACGGCTTTCATAGTCATACTGGCAATTTTAAAAAAAATTATTAACAAAAAAATATATATATTTTAAATTTTGGCTCTGAAAAGTTCTCATTACTTTATTTACATTTTAAAGGGATAAAATTTTTTTTTCCCGGGGGGGGAGAAAGGGTATCGCAATTATGTTTAAAGGGGTCCCCTTAAGTGTTGAATACTAATAAAATAAGGTTGGATTTCAGAGTCACCGAGGGTTCGGGGTTTTTTGATTTCAAGAAATTTAATTTTTAATTAAAGGGGGAAATGATCAGAAAAAACCATAATTTTATGGGGGGAGGGTTCCCCCGAATAAATGTTCCCAAAAAGTTTCCCAAAAAATATTTCAGGGCAAGGCTTCTTTCCTTCAGTGGCGTTAATTTTTTTTGGGGACGTTTCAACTTGAAAAAAAAAATTTAAAATAAAGGGTGCAAAAATCAGTTTGAGGGGGGGTTTTGACATAAACCCCTGCCCCCCCAGAAAAAACCCCTGGGATGCCCCAGGGAAAAAGAGGGTTTGGGTTTAAAATCAGGACTTTTTAATCAGGTGAGAAGGGAAAACAACCGCTTCAAAAGATTTTAAAAACTTTTCTCACAATTTTTTCGTCCCGAAAAACTTCATCTTCTACTGGTTAACTCCGTAAGGGAGAAAGCAACCTGGAAAAAAAAAATTAGGACAAAAAACGACGATAAAAACCCGTCATTCCCAAAGGGCCCTTTTTATAGACTTTCTATCTTGAGGGTAGGAAACACAGCAATTTTCCCTAAATTTTACATCAACAGGACCCTACCTCGGCCCCCGACCCATTCAAAAAAAAGAGGTATTTAAATTTTGGCTTGGGCCCAAAATGGGCAAATTGGTTAAAATTTATGGTGAAGTTTTTACTTTTTAAAATTCTTAAATAAGGTTTCCCGGCGAATTTAAAAGTTGCCCCCAATCTTTTTATATTTTAAAAGTATCTAGATTTTGAAACCATCCTTTTAAAACATTGGTCGAAGTTTTTATAGGCGCGAAAAAATAGAGGGGCCCCATTACACAACCCCCAAGGGCAAAACCGATAATTGAATAAATCCCCCTTGTATAGTAAATGCGGGGGTTTTTTGGGTCGCTGGGTAAGCCCGGACTTGGTTTAAAAAATAATAAATCCCGGGGGGCATAGGGGGTCCCGATACTCTGTTAAATTTGGGTCATCAATACAAGGGGGTGGGGGAAAAAATTGGTATCGTTTTAGAGATTTAAACCCTTTTGATAATCATTTCCATTTAAAGGGAAATTCCATCAGGCTTGGGGAAATTAATATTTTAAAAGGGCGAGGCCCCCGGGCTTTTACTGTTCTATGGTCCATGGGACAAAAAAAAAATTTTTAATTTTTTGTTTTTAAAGTTTCTTGTTTTAGGGGGGAATTGCCCCAAAGGTGACCGCAAGGCTTTGCTTTCCCTTTTTATATCTATGGCGTGAAATTCCCCCCAAAGTACAACCTTTGGGACGTCATCGAATAAAGCCCCATAATGGAATATCAAGTTTTGTTTTCTTTTGCTTTCTTCAAAATTAAGGTCCATAAAAAAGGTATTTAAAAAGATTGCAATGTCTCTGATTTTTTTTAAAAGTACTTCTATCGCTTTAGAGATTGTGGGCCCCGAATTTCATTTTTTAGTTTTTAGCTAAAGGAAGAAAATGTATAATGGTACGTTTCTGGGTGGTAAGCCTTAAGTTGGGGTTTTTTGTAAGTACGTTTTGGTTTTTCCCTTTTCCCGGAGTTTGTAGTACATAATTTAAACCCCATTGAAATGCTCCCAAACATTCCAAAAGGGCCTTCGTATCTAGGGTTTCGAGTGGGGTCAGGTAAGAACTTTGTGCCCCTCCACTTTTCACCTGGTTTGGGAAAAAACAAAAGGTGTGTGTTTTTTCATAACCTTTTTCATCTTGGGGTTGGGGGCCCTTAAACTAAGTTTTTTGAGGCAATTCCCCAGTTGTGACAAACGCTTTTTCATTAGAGTTGGGTTGTTTTTTAAACGAGGGTTTTAGATTTTCCGGGGCCCTGAATCTTTTAGTACGGCGAGGGGGGCCCCGTATTGGTTTTCCCTAAAAATTTAAATTTAAAAGGACTTAACCCCGTGCTTTCTTGGGTTTGCTTTCCCTTTTAAAGGGGGAACAAGAGGAAGGTATTCCTTCCTCCCCAAATTTTGGAAAATGCTTTGCCGTTTCGCTCTCATCATTGATTTTAATGTTTGAAGGGAAAAAGTTCGGGGGGGTCCTTTTGATGAGGGTATAAGCAACAGAAAATACGGAAACCCTTTTTCCGAGGGGTGAAACGGCATCCCCGAAACCTCTTAGAGGTAAAATTTGAACCCTTGGGTCAGATTGAAATTTTTCGGGGAATTTCCCCCCTGTGGAAAAATTTTTTGCAAAAAACTCGGGAAAAATTTTGCGGAAAAATTAATTTTTCTCAAAGGGGATAGCCTCTGGATATCGAGTTTAAAGACCCCCATAATTGTTAAAAAAGATAATTTATTTCCCCTTTTTTAGTCCTGGGGGGAAGGACCAAAAACCCCCCTATTATCAGGCGTTTTAAAAAGGGCTCACCATGACGGGAATCGGGAAAGAGGGGAATGGTGGAGGTGTGTGCGAAGGTTTGCGGCCATTGGCAGGACTTTACAACTGTTTGATAGCTTTCCACAGTCTCCCTTATTCTGGGCCAATTTAAAATGTTGGCTATTTTGCCCGCGTTTTCTTTTTTCTCCCAAATGTTTCCCCTGGGACTTTGGTTTGGGGGAAAATAATTTGCCCAAATTTTCTAAAAATGCTAGGTTGCATATAGTGTTTTTCTGGTAGCCAAAATGATTTGTCGGAAGCCAAAAAAAACTTTTCCTTTTCATTAATTACCATTAGCAAGCAAAAAGTAACAATTGTCCGGTCCTTGGCGTCGTTGCTGTAATTTTCCCTCCTTTGTTTAAATTTTTCCCAGGGAAGGGTCAAGGCCCGTCCCTTTTTAAATTTCTTTTGATAGCATTTTTTAAAAATTTTAAAAACTTGAAAAAGGGGGATCATAGGGAAAATTTTAGATTTTAAGTCCGGGGGTTTTAAGGTCGGTGAACAAAAAATCGAGGGCCTAAATCCCGCCCTTTATTTGGACTTCGTTTAAAAGGATTTTTAGGGTTTTGACTTTCTCTAGTTATAACATTGAGGGAAAAAAAAGGTAGGAGCCCCTTTTCGAGTTCTATGGAAAAGTTAATGTCGTAGAATTTTTCAATAACTAGAGGCCTCGGCTTTTACCGGATTTGCTAGTTTATTGCCCATGAGTAAGTCAACGCCCTGAAAAGGAAAAAATTTCATGAATATACCTATGACACAAAGCCCGTATAGGTTGGTGTTTGGGAATTTTATATCTGTGAAGAGGCACTTTATAAGGCGGCCCCAAAAAGGGTTCTAATAAGACCCCTTTGCTTTTTTGCGAGTATATCACTTACGGGAAGTATTTTCCTTTCCCTTTAACAATGTTAAAAACTTCCACTATACGGAAAGAAAACATTTTCAACCCAAATTTACTTCGTTATTCCAAAATTTCACTTTAGCAAAAATAGGGACCATAGTGAGTGATATCTTTTTTTGAAAAAGTCTAGTATTTAGTCATTAGAATGATACCCGATTGTTCTTGCGAACCTTGTTTGGGGGACTAGGGTTTAGGTTTTTTTTTGAGTTGTCGTGAAGTATTACCCGGTTGGGAAAAAGAAATCGCTCGTTCCTGGAAACCCCCTTAGCCAATAACAGTGTTTCCCCTTAAAAGCCTTTTTATTAAAAATAAGTGCAGTTAACTCATGTTAAACCTTTTTGTGGTTTTGAAAAATTTTTCCCAGGTTGATTAAATTTAAATTTTTTAATGGGGGTGGGGGATCATAGGGGTCGGGTTTTAAAGGGTTTGTTTGCGACGTTTTTCTGTGAATTTGGTAAACCCTTTCTTAGGGGCCTATTTAGCCACGGGTTTTTCCCTTTCTTTTGTTTGGCCCAAACAATTGTTTAGTTTTTTTTAATTATCGGCGGGAGGTGTTTTGTATATTTTCTATGGGGCAATAATCAAATACCTATGCAAGTCTTCTGGTAAATTTTTTATTGAAATCCTCATGAGGGGTCAATTGGGGAAAAAATTTTTTAGATTTCCCGTTTGAAATTACCCTTTTCTCAAAAGCGATTTTCTTTTCAGTGCAAAATCTTTCTATGACTGAGTTGGTGGGGGTTTTAATGCTCTAAAGGGGTTTTTTTATAAATTACTGGGGGGGATCATAAGCCTTTTGGATAGCCCTTTTTTAAGGAATCATAATCCCCAAAAATTTTCAAAAGGTAACGTTTGCCGTAAAAACTTTGAGCTTTACCAGTCAACAAAAATAAGTAAAAGGTTTGGGCCCCGTGTTGTCCGGGGGCCCGCTTTATAGACGTGCTTGATTTCAAAAAACTTCAAAATAAGTATCTAAATTCCGTCATTGAATCTTGGAACCCCAAGGGTGCAGTTTTTGTATATTGAAAGAATCAAAAAGAGAATTCAGTACATCTTTCACTCAATTTCCTTGGGTTTTTTTGTCTTATTTTATAGCGGGGGTGTTTTTCCCGTTTAAAGTCTTTTTCATTTTTTATGTGGGGCCCAATTTGGCCCGTCTTAAAAAAAATAGTCTCTCTAATTTCTCAAATGAAATTTTGAAATATGCCCCGATGGTTTTCGAAAAAGGGGAAATTTGGGTGGCGGTATGTGGATATTCCTTTTTGGGCGTGGGCCCCCGGGGGGAAAGGGTGACCCTTTTTAGGGGAAATTTCCCTTTAGTAACGGGGGAAGCCGAAAACGGGCTTTCATTACAGTACTTATTTTCTTTGATGGTAGTTTTTTGAGAAACTAAAATTTTTGATTTTAGAATTCCTGCTACATGATGGGAAAGGGGGCCCCCGGGAAAAAAATTTTTTTTTAATTTTTGGCCCCCTTTCGGTATTGGGGTTAATTTTCTATGTTTTGGTTTTCCCAAATTTTCGGGGCTATTCTGCCAGCCCCGTTTGAAGTTTCAAGGAGTCCCGCTTTGACAATGTTAAATCTTCAAAAAACTTTTAATGTGATCTTCCCTTTATCAAAATTTTGAAAATTAAAATTTAAAAATAATTCCCCGTATATAACTTTTAAAATTGTTTTTTTGATCCAAAGTCTTAGAAAAACAGAGATCCCCGGGGGGTTTCCCCAAATTTTTTGCGAATAAGAAATTTTTTTTTTAAAAACTTCAAGAATGTGGATCCCAGTTCTTTTAAAAGGGCTTTAGGTCTGGGGAAAAAAATTTTAAGGGAAACTCAATTGAAAAAAATTCAAATTTATTAAAATTTTTAAATACAATACTTTATCTTCTCTCTTAATACTTTGAACAATAAATTTACCATATACATTTAGTTCAAAATCATGGAAATGTCACATTAATAAGGAAGTTTAATTATTCTTCCTGTAATTCAGTCTTCAATAACATTTACGTCTTTGTCTTAACAAGACTGTAGACTCAAAATACAAAAGGTACAAGATTTAACAAGACCTTTGAATCTGGCCGTAAGTATCTCTATGGATTACTGAACTGACCAAGGATATAAATATCAAAAGAATCTTTCAAAGTAATGAGGAACAAAGTGAGTCAGCTCTAGAGTCCAATTCTCAAAACCATTCAACTGTACACCGTAAGAGCCAATATACGATCAGTTGTCAGGTCTAGAGCTGGAAGCAGACTGACTACTTGCCATTCTGTTGACGTGTCGTCAGGTTGGATCAGCTGAGCCACGTCAGCCAGCCGGACATAAACAACTGAACAATTCACCAGATGGTTCCGAGACTTAAACTCTATATACACAAGAAATCCTACCTAACCATAATAGTAAAATAATAGTGATAATTACAAAATAGTGATAATAACAATAATAGTGATAATAACGATAATAGCGATAATACCATGGTATTTTTCATATATTAACAGATAATAATATTATGCTGAAAATCTCTATTTTAGCTATAAACGGGGACTTTCACGCTATAATATTAAGTGATGAACATTTTCTCTTACAACAGTTAAATAACACAGGATGACCAATTTCGAAGATATAACACTTATGCAGAATAGTTAAGTATTTTCTTCCCATTTAAACATACTAGAGTTTACCTAGAGAGAGTTCCGGGGGTCAACGCCCCTGAGGCCCGGTCTGTGACCAGGCCTCATGGTGGAATAGGGCCTGATCAACCAAGTTGTTACTGCTGGCTGCACGCAATCCAACGTACGAGCCACAGCGCGGCTGGTCAGGTATCGACTTAAGGTGCTTGTCCAGTCCCTACTTGAAGACAGCCAGGGGTCTATTGGTAATCCCCCTTATGTATGCTGGGAGGCAGTTGAACAGTCTTGGTCCCCTGACACTTATTGTGTTGTCTCTTAGCGTGCTAGTGACACCCCTGCTTTTCATTGGAGAGATGTTGCATCGTCTGCCGAGTTTTTTGCTTTTAAAGAGAGTGATATTTGTGTACAAGGTTGGTACTAGTCCCTCTAGGATTTTCCAGGTGTATATAATCATGTATCTCTCCCGCCTGCATTCCAGGGAGTACAGGTTCAGGAACTTTAAGCACTCCCAGTAATTTAGGTGTTTTATCTCCGTTATGCGTGCCGTGAAGGTTCTCTGTACATTTTCTAGGTCAGCAATTTCACCTGCCTTGAAAGGTGTTGTTAGTGTGCAGCAATATTCCAGCCTAGATAGAACAAGCGACCTGAAAGAGTGTCATCATGGGCTTGGCCCTCCCTAGTTTTGAAGGTTCTCATTATCCATCCTGTCATTTTTACTAGGCAGATGCGATTGATACAATGTTATGGTCCTTGAAGGTGAGATCCTCCGACATGGTCACCCCAGGATTTTAACGTTAGTTTTTCGCTCTATTGCGTGGCTAGAATTTGTTTTTATACTCTGATGAAGTTTTAATTACCTCATGTTTACCATATCGTAGTAATTGAAATTTCTCATATTTGAACTTCATATTGTTTTCTGCAGCCCTTTGAAAGATTTGGTTGATTTCCGCCTGGAGCCTTGCAATATCTGCAATGGAAGACACTGTCATGCAGATTCGGGTGTCATCTGCAAAGGAAGACACGGTGCTGTGGCTGACATCCTTGTCTATATCAGATATGAGGATGAGGAACAAGATGGGAGCGAGTACTGTGCCTTGTGGAACAAAGCTTTTCACCGTAGCCGCCTCAGACTTGATTCTGTTTACTACTACTCTTCGTGTTCTGTTTGTGAAGAAGTTATAGATCCACCTACCAACCTTTCCTGTTATTCCTTTAGCACGCATTTTGTGTGCTATTATGCCATGGTCACACTTGTTGAAGGCTTTTGCAAAGTCTGTGTATATTACATCTGCGTTCTTTTTGTCTTCTAGTGCATCCAGGACCTTGTCGTAGTGATCCAGTAGTTGGGGCAGACAGGAGCAACCTGCTCTAAACCCATGTTGCCCTGGGTTGTGTAATTGATTGGTATCTAGATGGGTGGCGATCTTGCCTCTTAGGACCCTTTCAAAGATTTTTTTGATATGGGATGTTAACGCTATCTGTCTGTAGTTCTTTGCTATTGCTTTACTGCCCCCTTTGTGGAGTGGGGCTATATCTGTTGTTTTTAGTAACTGTGGGACGACCCCAGTGTCCATGCTCCCTCTCCATAGGATGTTAAAAGCACGTTATAGGGGCTTCTTGCAGTTCTTGATGAACACGGAGTTCCATGAGTCTGGCCCTGTATCATATATTCTCTTTATTATTCTTGCTTTCATGTCCTTGAGTAAGTTCCCTGAGAAGATGTCCCAGTCACTTTTGAATGCTCACTTAGTGTATCATGCCAGTCCAAGTAAGCATGAATCAGTCGACAGTCCCAATATCCCCTTACTAACTGAAAGACAATACCTAGCTCTTAGACAATGTGTTTGTTCTCACAGCTTGTATCTGAGATTTGTTAAAGTGCTGCGAAATGTGAAGTTCAGATTAAGTCCCTATAGATCCGTGAATTACTTATTAACGTAGCCGAGTGGTCTGGACTCCAGCCACAATATCGTACACGCAGGATAGTGTACAGTTACCTTGAGTTTCAGAGGAACCTCAGACAACCCTGGGTGCTGAGGCTACTATCCCTGTGATGGTGACTTGTTTAAGTAGTCGTTCCTTCCCAGGGGACGCTTTGTGAAGAACTTTACTTGCAACGAATTATGCCATCTCTTGCTGATGTCACAAGCCGTTGCAGAAAGACGTTTTTGTGGCTAGTGTACTCACCTGAGTGTTGTTGCTGTTCCTTGTGTTCCAGATGGTGATACTAGCCTCGTTGACAGTAATCCTTGCAATGTAAAAAGTTGTTTCTCGAGTAAGTTTCACATGTTGTTAACGTTTATAGAGCAGTCTCTTTAAAGCTGATACCTTGTGCCACTGTGTGCGACTCAGATTGTATACCAGTATTGTCGACCGTGTTCATTTCTTTTCCCCTGTGCTTGCAGTGAGAGATAGTAGATCCATTCTCCCTTGCTTTTATTTCGTGTTATAGCGTTATCATTTTTTTAACTGGGGAGAGTCATCCACTCCACCGAGTTTGTTCATTCCTCCAGTAAGAAAGAACCGATCCCTTGTGGTCTGGTGTGATTCGATTCCTGCTCCAGGAAGATCTTATTCTGACTGTGAAGCCACCAGCACCCATAAGTAACTTTGTAATGAGCCAAGAATTACTGTTATCGAACAGCCGAGTTGAATACTCCAAGCAGAAGAGTTTATCAGTTAGTAATTCCACAGTCACTAGTGAATGTAGCTGTATCTTTTGTAGATACTTGTTCAGATCTCCTTCAGTCAAGGCATGTGTTAGCCATTGCAAAGCAATTCGATCCTCCCAAAGACGATAACCATTCTTCATACGTAAATCTTACCCTTGCAGAGTTGGGTTTAAATGTATATAGCCTGTATAATTAGATGTCCAAGATGAATGAAGTGTCCACTGTGTGTTTATTATTAGCTGATCAGTTTTCAGAATTTTTTTTTGTGTTCACGTTCCCTCTCAATTCTGAGAATTTAGCAGTAATGATCTGAGTGCGCCAGATCTGCCTTTGCTGTTAATTACTTTCCCCCTTTGTAAATATATATATTCTTCCTCAGAATCCATAGAGTGCATGAATACAGATCGATCGATCAGTTCCATCCCTTATTATACTATGATTTGTTTTTATAATTCGTAATGTATTACTTTAACACCCATTACATTAACATCCTTTACGATACCATCCATCAGTTCTAAGTTACATATGTCTTTGCTATTGTATAGAATCAGCCCAGAGCCACCTGCCTGTCCAGCCTATAGCATAGTATTGTATGTCGAGATGACATATGTAACATGACCGAGCTGTCAGCATAGTTGCTGATCCCCTGTATATGTATATGTTATCTGAGTATCATAGTACAATCCATATGTTTTACATAGTTGACCCCTTGCTAGGCTCAGTGACTAGCTTGTGTGATGTCACATGATGCTGTATGAGAGTGCTGCACTCCCGGCCTCGTCCTCACTCTGCGTTTGGGTCTATCAACAGGCAGCACAGGCAGGCTGGGCCTCTACCTCTTACACTCTGCTAAAATATGTTACCATCCAACGACTGTGTTTAACTCCAACAATCACATCTCTACGAACCCTCCCGACACTGTAATCTTTTGACTACAGCCTATAGGATGGCTATGGAGATAAGATAAGATAAGATAAGATAAGATAAGATAAGATTTCGTTCGGATTTTTAACCCCAGAGGGTTAGCCACTAAGGATAACCCAAGAAAGTCAGTCTAACTTATTTCCATTGGGGTCCTCAATCTTGTCCTCCATGATGCCACCCACACCAGTCGCCTAACACCCAGGTACCTATTTGCTGCTAGGTGAACAGGACAACAGGTGTAAGGAAACGTGTCGAAATGATTCCACCCGCTGGGAATCGAACCCGGGCCCTCCGTGTGTGAAGCCGGAGCTTTAGCCACCAGGCCACTCAAAACTCCCATCCCATCACACAATGTCTAAATTAATACAAGTTTGGTCATGACGACAACACATGTAGTTCCACACAAATTTGTTCCAGATGTTCAGCCGCTGGTCACTTCTGGACTACATGCAACCTTGCCCTCAAATGCTCAAACTGTGGTGGTTCACACACACCAGTTGCAAACTCCTGTCCAACAAGAAAATACATTCTCTCTTCCCTTAGAGGTGGCCAACCTCCCTCTCAGTCCAATCCCTTTTCTGCACTACCCTCTCCTGCAAAACCCCTCTCCCCCACCCCCAATGCATGGGCTACTCTACGTTCATGGTCTTCCTCTTCTTCCTCCATCCCTTTCTCTACCCTTCACACTCCACACACAGACTACCAGCACCTCTCCACCTACACTCACACTAGACTACAAAACTGTTAAATAGCCACTACAAAAAAAGCATACCACCCGTGGTATGGTGTCATTACCATTACGTGAGTCATGTAGCCACTGGTGTTCACTCTGCGATGGTGATCTCCCAAATACTCTAATCAGACTACTAACACGTCCTTAAGTAAGTTTATTCAGGTATACACAAGTACAGTTACACAGATTATCATACATAGCAGCATATGTGTAGAGAACCTGGGATAATCCAAAAAAGTCAGACAGTGACTTATTTCCATTGGTGTCCTTAACATCATCTTGTCTGCTAACTATCCCTCCTTCCTGCTGCTGTGGACTCCATCTCACATTGGTCATCAGATGCATGATAGAACTGATAAATTGGCTAAGCTGTATGCTTTCAAAGAGGGAGTAGATTACAATCTTGGCTTGTCAGGTAGTAGTTTGAGAACAATAATACGAAAAGAACTTCAAATGAACTTTATTGGCTTAAGACTTAGGGAGATTGACACAAGTCAGTCCATCTATCATCATTCTATCATGCAGGAGGAGCCACATGTTTATGTTGCATCCAACAAGATAAGCAGACACTTGGATGTTACAACCGCCCGGCTTCGGCTGGGTTACAAGTATCTTTGGCAGGTAAAAGCGCCACCACCAGATGTAGACCAAACGAAATGTAAACTTTGCCAGATGGACTATTGTCACACCTTGCGTCATTATGTACTGGAGTGTGATCATATTAATGAATTTAGAGACAACTCACTCAGAAATGTTCAAGAAATGGCAAAGTATTTTATCCACAGTGGAATATTGCAGACCATTCTGGAGAAATACCCTGACTTTGCTAGCTGTAAATAAAGCATTACCACGTGTGTGTGTGTGTGTGTGTGTGTGTGTGTGTTGTGTGTGTGTGTGTGTGTGTGTGTGTGTGTGTGTGTGTGTGTGGGTGTGTGTGTGTGTACTCACCTATTTGTACTCACCTATTTGTGGTTGCAGGGGTCGAGTCATGGCTCCTGGCCCCGCCTCTTCACTGATTGCTACTAGGTCCTCTCTCTCCCTGCTCCATGAGCTTTATCATACCTCGCCTTAAAACTATGTATGGTTCCCGCCTCCACTACTTCACTTTCTAGGCTATTCCACGGCTTGACTACTCTATGACTGAAGAAATACTTCCTAACATCCCTTTGATTCATCTGAGTCTTCAACTTCCAATTGTGACCTCTTGTGTCTGTGTCCCATCTCTGGAACATCCCGTCTTTGTCCACCTCGTCTATTCCGTGCAGTATTTTATATGTCGTTATCATGTCTCCCCTGGCCCTCCTGGCCTCCAGTGTCGTCAGGCCGATTTCCCTCAACCTTTCTTCGTAGGACAATCCCCGTAGCTCTGGGACTAGTCTTGTTGCAAACCTTTGCACTTTCTCTAATTTCTTGACGTGCTTGACTAGGTGTGGATTCCAAACTGGTGCTGCATACTCCAGTATGGGCCTGACGTAAATAGTATACAGTCTTGAACGAATCCTTACTGAGGTATCGGAACGCTGTCCGTAGGTTTGCCAGGCGCCCGTATGCTGCAGCAGTTATCTGATTGATGTGTGCTTCCGGAGACATGCTCGGTGTTATACTCACCCCCAGATCTTTTCCCTTGAGTGAGGTTTGCAGACTTTGGCCGTCTAAACTATATTGTGTCTGCGGTCTTCTTTGCCCTTCCCCAATCTTCATGACTTTGCATTTGGCAGGGTTAAACTCAAGGAGCCAGTTGCTGGACCAGGCTTGTAGCCTGTCCAGGTCTCTTTGTAGTCCTGCCTGATCCTCATCCGATTTGATTATTCTCATTAACTTCACATAGTCCGCAAACAAGGACACTTCTGAGTCTATCCCTTCCGTTATGTCATTCACATATACCAAGAACAGCACAGGTCCTAAGACTGACCCCTTTGGAACCCCACTTGTCACAGGCGCCCACTCTGACACCTCGTCACGTACCATGACTCGTTGTTGCCTCCCTGTCAGGTATTCTCTGATCCACTGCAGTGCCTTTCCTGTTATGTGTGCCTGATCCTCTAGCTTTTGCAGTAACCTCTTGTGAGGAACTGTGTCGAAGGCCTTCTTGCAGTCCAAAAAAA